>CAMOHE010055415.1:204964-261366 GCA_946598075.1 Artocarpus hirsutus
TGACTTGTCCCAATGTCGTTGTTGATGTCACTTTCGTCTTTGTGAGTCCCACCGTGTCATTTATTTCAAAGACGATTTTCAGTATTTTTGTATTATTATTATTATTGATGTTATTTGTATTTTATTTACCTACTCACCTTCGTGGCTAGCTTCCATGTGATGGTGAATGAGAATAAGATCTCAGCCCCACCTTCGTGGCATTCACGTGATGGTGACTGCCGATGATATCATTTATTTTTTATGATATTTATTTTAAATGAGAAATCTACTTAATTTATTTATTTTCTACATATCTTTATTTATTTCCTCCCTATTTACATTAATTTTTATTTTATTTACCTAAAACTACTGACCCCCTCCCCGGGGCGTCACAGCTCGCCGGAGTTGCAATGCGGCCAAATTATAGCCAATGACGAAGAAAATCGCACCGGATCTAGAAGTTTGAGGAATTTTGTGGCCATGGAGATCCACAGTCGCTCGTGAAGATCCGAAGTTATTTGCGAGCTTTGATGTTCACTGGAGATAAAATTTGTGAAACAGTTGGTGTAGTTGTAAAGATCGTCGACGTCTGATGAAGGAATAGTGGGCAGTGTTGGCTCATGCACGACAACGGTAGGTGACATGTTGCTAGCGGTCTACAACATGTTTCCAATGGCACGTACAAGATTTCTTTTTTTTTTCTTCTTCTTCTTTTTTTATTCTATTATGTGTTGTTTCTTGTGGTGCAAATTTTTATGTAAAAAATGAAACATTTATAGTGAAATATCGTATTTATCGGCCATCGATGACATCATTGGTGCAAGTGATGTTTGGCAAAGTCGCCAATGTTACAATTCGGATATGGCGTGTCTATGTTAAGATCTAATTTTGGTTTTTGGATATGAGGTTTCACTAATTAGATCTGATTTTGGATCTGATGTATTAGTGTTTGGATATGAATTCAGTGTTTGTTTTCTTTTGTGACATTTTCTTTAGGGATTGCTTAGGTTCATCCCCTTTTGAAGTTGTTTATGTGGACTTGAGACCATATAGACGAAGCTAAATCATATTAGGAAATAGTGTTTATCGAAAAGAGATTTTTTTTCTTCATGTTATCTTGTGTCGGACATGGATTTGAAGTTTCTCAGGAAGTGAGGATTTGTTTTTCGTATTCTATTTGTTGTTATTGATTAACTAGCTGGTCACGAATAATATATTGTTTGGAAATGTGATTTGAATTTGGAACGTGATTTGATTTGGAAATGAATGTGGAATGCATATCAGTATATCAACTTTGTATTTTTAATTTACCAATTTGGCCTAAAATTCTAAGTATTATAAGGTCAATATTGTATTTTTTGGCTGCTGATGGTCTAAGAAAATCGTCAGTGAAATATAGTATTTACACTGTAATACAATATTACAAGGTTAATACTGTATTTTTCAGCCACCAACGGTCTAGCGAAGTCACCGTTAAAATAAAATATTTACATTGTAACACATTATTACAAAGCTAATATTGTATTTTTCAACCGTCGACGGTACTAATGAAGCACGCCAATGAAATATAGTAGTCACACTATAATACAGTATTACAATTTTAATACTGTATTTCTTTGTTGCTGACAATCCCGTGAAGTCATCAATGAAATTTTGTATCTACACTAAAATACAATATTACAAGGTTAATACTATATTTTCTCGCTGTTGATGGTCTGGTAAAGTCATCGATGAAATATAGTATTTACACTATTACAGTATTACGAGATTAATATTGTATTTCCTGGCAGTAAGCAGTTTGATGAATTCGTCGGTGAAAATTTGTATTTTCACTTTAATACAGTATTATAAGGTTAATACTGTATTTTTCGGCCGCCGACGTTCCGACTATTGCTAATGGAGTTGTTGATAATTTTTTGTATTTACACGGTGATACAAAATTACCATATTGTAAATATTATATTTTTCTAGCCACGGGCAGTTCAACGAAATCACTCGTTAAATACATTATTTCTAAGTAAATATTGTATTTTTCGGCCGTTGGTGATACCGATGAAGTTGCTAGTGAATTTTTTTACATAGTAAATTCGGTATTTCTCAATAAATATTGTATATCTCGACAACCAAAGGTCCAACGAAGTCGCTAGTGAATTTTTATATTTTCACGATAAATACGGTATTTTCTTAGTAAATATTATATTTCCCAACTGTCAGTAGTCAGTGAAGTCGCAGGTAAATTTTTGTGTTTACATGGTAAATACGATATTTTCTATTAAAAATTGTATTTCTCGATCAACAGTGTCGCCAGTGAATTTTTATATTTATATAATAAATACGATATTTCTCGACAGCTGGAGGTTCGATGACATTGTCGGTGAATTTTGGTTTCATAGTAAATACGATATTTCCTAGTAAATATTGTATTTTTTGGCCGCCAACACTAGAAAAAAGGTGAGAGATATTTTGAGGTTTTTGTTCTCAATTTGTTATAAGATATTACTCAATTTCTTATGATAAGCTATAAACTGCATATTTTATTAAGTTTGGACGTAAATATTCTATTTTGCATTTTCTTTAATGAGACATGTGGCTATTTTTTACTTGTAGAATTAAAATATGTTTTTAGTTCATGAATATTCTTTATATTTCTCAATGTATATGTATAAAGATATTAATGACCATAATAATGATATTGTTAGTTTTAATTTATTTTTTTAGAATAACTATAATATACGTATTTAAGATTTTAAACGGATTATGATATTAATATATTTAAAAAAAATTATAGAATTAAGGTGTTTGTTACTTAAATTCAAATTGACATATAAAGTAACGATTTTAAAATTTCTTAAAAAAAATGAATTTTTTTTTATCAACAAGTTGGATTTATCGACAAATTGGAATTAAGGTGTTATAATTAAATTAATGATATAGTTTTACTGACAAATTAAAATTAAAGTGTTGTAATTAAATCAATGATACAGTATTATTAAGTCTTTTTATGTGCCTGAATTAAATCAATGAAACAGTATCATTAAGTTAATGATACGTAATGATAATGGTAGGCAATGACTTTCATTTCTTAAGACTTCAAGTGAATGATATTTCTGGTTTTTTTTGTATGTAATTAAATTAATAATATAGTATTTATTAAATCTTTTATGTATCTTATAGGTTATATAATTGCTATATCATTAAGTTAATGATACGTAATGATAACGATACCCAATGACATTTATCTTATTTTTTTTAAAACTTAAAATGAAAATGATAATACATCAATATAATATGTTAAAATAAGAAATATATGTATATTTTTTTTCCTAGTTTAAGTATTCAAAAAATAAAGAAATTCGTTATAAGAACTTAAATATATCATAATATTTAGTTAGAGGGTATTTTAAGGTTTTAAATATATAAAATTTTAAAAATATATATATATGTATAAGTAATATTTGTATGACAATGATAGATATTAATTTATTTTTTAAAGAACAGACAAATTATGTAATTTTTAGTTTTGCTTTTTCTTCTTAAAAACAATGGAGTGGATAAGAAGACGGTCCAATGGATAACAGCTGGTAAAGTAAAATGGCAACCCAAAACACTCGCCCAAGTGGCTGTGGGTCAGCTCAGCGGCTAATATGGGCCATAGTTGTCCACCTTGCATAGCCCAAAAATACACGAAGGAATAGCGTCGCCTGGATGCTTTATGGTTTCGGCAAAACTTCTTTGTATTTCTAAGTTCCTATTATATACATTACACGTTGCTAAGCCCAAAGCAAAGTATGGGTGAGCACGAAAACTCAATAACCTGACAAATTGAATAAATCCACCCAACTAAACTTGAAATAAACTAATCTGACAAGTAGTTTGAGCTGACTAGCCCAACTTGACAATTCATTGGAGCGATTTGAGTTAAGATTGTTCTAAAACTTATCTCATTCCGAACTTGTTCAATCTATTTATATTATATATTTATGCATTATGTTTGAATTGGAAATTGCAAGTATGCATAGGTTTTTTGTTTTTTTTTTAATGCTTCTTAGTATCTCTATTGTATTAGTTTTTATTATATCTTGATTGGCACCTACGGTTAAAATCACAGTTACAACCGTCCATAATAAAAAGCTTTCTGTATCTATAATGTAAAGTAAAAAATAGTTATAATGTAATACTCTCAACAGCTACAATGTTTTAAATCATTGTTAGTTTTACCTACGGTTCCAATAGTGGATGCCAAACAAAGGCTTAATGTACTTGAACATGTGTTGTGGATCATTTATCTTTATGTTGGTTTATGATTTATGGAGACAATGTTGTAACTTTACAACACCAATATTTGTGAATTTTAGCTTTTTGATTCATTTTAGATCAAATTATTAGTTTTGGGTTTTTTTCCCCTATTGTATAGTACTCAACCCTATCAACCCATTCAAGCTTTAATTGAGTGAAATGATTAATTGGGTAGGTTAAATTTAAACTTAACCCTTTCAAACTTTGATTGGGCAGCTTGAAATTTTCAAAAATCTATCCAATACACCTAATGTTCACCACCAAACATAAATATATATGAGCAAAAAAAAAAAGACTAACACAAGTGTATGAAATTAAATTATTAATGTTTGGTACGTACAGGAACCCTTTTGAACATCTGAAAGCCACTAAAAAGCGGAGATTTATATATATATTTTTTCCCTTTTTTGCTTTTTCTGATAGTGTTTTAGGAATCAAGTTTTAACATCAAAATGTTAACTATTACACTGCAAAGCATAAATATACTATAATGTAAAACTTTCACATGTTATAATATTCAATTTTTAACTTGATTCCTAAACATTCTATATATAGACGAGGATGTCTCTATGATATAATCCACATAAAGGGGTGTTCGATGAAAAAAAAAAAACAGAAAGAGAAACATATGAAAGGTGAAATCTTGCCCTCGGAGACTTGGACTTGAACTGTAAATTTTTGTGTGGCCTAAATTTCTCTTAAATTAAATACAGAGGATAGGAAGAACATAAATTCATTATATAGATAGCGATGGGAAGGAACTGGAGATATTTGGGGTTGGAAGTCGGAAATTGAACTTAGAGCATGCTTGTATTACTCGCAACGTCAATTTTTCTCTTGCGTTTAAAAGATGACTTGGATGTCACAGTTGATTGTTAATGCATTTCTTGCCGTGAATTTCTACGTCGACAAGCTATTATATCATTCATCTATTCTATATTTCTTACAATTTTTTATAGCGTTTTGAGTACATCTACCAGCATAGACTTATAGCATTAATATCATAAATACTCTCTTACCTGTATTTATTTATTTTCAAAATGTCACGCGGGTTGTCCTCAAAACATGAAACATTATCCCAAAAAAAATAAAGATCATTCCAGTAGAATTTTTTACAGAAAGCACTTGTGTCACGCAAAGAATTTGTTTTGATTTCTTGTTAATTAGTATTAGATTTTCTCCAAAAACTAAAATTTTCAAACCATGTTTATTTTGCATAAAAAAAAAGGGAAATTATGAGTAATTTTTTTTAAATCATGTGTTTGCGTGCAAAATCAATAATAAGAGTTTTGAGAGCCCTATATAATATAGAGAATGAAAAACAAAACACCAATTCTCCTATACCCCTTAGTATTGATTTTCTATTAAAAGAAACAAATGATGTATTTATTTAGATGTTGACATTCAAATGTTATTATTTAATGGTAACTAGTTATATGAAAAAAGATATACATTGAATAAGATCCCTATTGCTATAAGTAAACATTAGAAAATGAATAAGATTGTTTCTCGTTACACCATCAAATCGATAAGTAAACATTAAAAAGGGACTGAATGATCCCTACTTCACATTACTTTCCAATCCTATTGCTTTTTTCATTACATTTTTTTTATAATTTAATAAACACGCCATAGATGTTACACAATATAGGGTTTCTAAAATATCCCTAAATACGAAATATGAGCCAATCACCCACTCATTTTCGTTAAAAATCCTAAAAAGAGTGTGCATGCATATAAGAGTGGATGTATCTTCTGTATATATGCATGCATGCATGATGTATGTGTATGCATACAAAAATGATCTAGCTAAGTGGGGCCATTTCTCAAGACTTTGCCAATGAATGCCAAATCAGAATCACCAACGTACAAAATGAATTATTGGTCCCGTTTTGGATATAATAGGCTCATGATTTATATGGACCATATATCTTACGATTACTCAAGTAATTTAATTGAATAAATAACAAACTCACTGCTCTCAGTCCATGCCAATATTTTTGCAAACTAAACATTATGTGAAAAATAATTATACACATCTGAGATATCGAAACCCTTTGAGTTCATATACACACTACAGGAAAAAGAATCTGTGCATTTTACGAAGACTTGATCAAGATTTGTTGGTAGGTCATGTTAGGAATACAAATTAAATTTATTCCAAGAAAGAAAAAAAAAAGAAAAGAAAAGAAAAAAAATGAATGAATGAAAAATCAACAACTTGTAAAATTTGGCCATAAGCTTTATGGGCCTACATTATTAGCTAACATCTTTGCTTATTCCACACGCCTCTACTTAAACAACCCTTGTGACCTCTCAATTTTCCAAAGCTTTCCTTCTTTCTTCTTTTCTCCGTAGAAAAATTATTCAGCCTGCAAATTTAAAGCTCCTCATGTCTAGTTTCTTTCATTTTTATTTTATGAGGGACCGTACAATACAGCCTTCTCCTTCTTCTTCTTCATGAACGTCTTGTCTCTGTAGTAAATTCCTTAAATTTGTTCTTCTTCTTTTTCTTCTTCTTCTTCTTCTTCTTCTTCGTTATATATATATATATATATGATCCATTCTTTCACTTTCTAAAACATTCTACAAGAGAGATTTCTCTATTGTTGTGTCTCTTTCATCTTCACTTTGTATTTTTGTGCTTCCTGTAGCTAAACATTAAAACAGACCTCTTACTTTTTGTTTGTTTCCTTCATATTAAAAGGAAAAAAGATTGAAAATTTTCATGAATATGGAAACCTTAACACCAACACACAACACTAGCCTCTCCCAAACATTTCCCTCCAACGTTGATCCCTCCTTTTCTCCATACTTGAGCAGCAAGGAAACCTTTCGAGTACGGGCCTTCGCCGAGGCGAGCCGAAACTTAAGTCCCATCACTACCACCACTCAAGACAAGCATGTTCATAAGGGAAGAAACAAGGAAGAGGATGATGAAATCGGAGTTTTTCGAGCTGAGAAGTACTTCAACGGGGCAATAGACAACATCGAGACAAGCTCGGGAGTTTCGAGCATGAGTTCCTCCACAAGAAGCCATCCTTACAAGAATGATGGAAGGCTGAATCTAGAACCAGTGAAGGCAAAGATTCAGCCGAGAACTCCGAGTGTCCGCTCAGAGTCTAGTTGGAACAGCAGGAGTGTGTTGCTGCAAAGTGGCAGTAAAAATTCTTCAAGAGCCAAGTCAAGCAGATTACATGGAAAGAAATTTCTTGCTACTTTTGGCTGCAATTGTTCTTGTTTGGATAAGAATTCTGTTGAGACAAAAAATGTTGGTGAAATAAGTTTCAACAAGAGTCCTAGTAATGCTAGCTACAAATCATCTCTTCATCAAAAATCAAGCATCATATCCCCCGCAAGACCAGGCCTTAACCTTATTGATCCACTTCAAATCCAGAAGCCTCCGAAAGTCGACGTCTTGAGCCCGAAACCGCCATCCGGGCCACAACAATTACTGGTCAGGAGTCCCCTTTTAAGCAAGTCGCCTGAGGTTTTTGGCTCTCCTGCTTTGCAAAGGGGAAACAAGTCCCTCAGCCTTGACAGGAGGCTTACTATGATGTCATGGGACTGCCCCTGCGGAGTCACCCCTACTACTCCTCCTCCTCGGGCGGAGGAATTAGTATTCAACACAAACTCGAGCGCGAACCACCATGATTCGGGGAGCGATGCGAGCTCCGACTTGTTTGAGATAGACAGCGTCACGGGAAAAACCAACCCTTTTATGGCAAGGAGGACTTCTGATGATCAAACCTCGGGTTGTGTCACTCCCACCGCTGGCTATGCCCCGAGCGAGGCGAGCATTCAGTGGAGCGTTGTCACCGCAAGCGCGGCTGATTACTCTGTCATGTCGGATTGCGAAGACTCGGTAAGTACTAGGCCTGCGTCGAAGATTGTCTCGGCGGGGGAGCTGGCCAAGTCCAGGATGATGAGCCAAGAGATCGTGCCGAGAAGGCGTTCGAGCACACTGTTGGGCTGCAAGAGCCAAAAGGCTGTGAATGTTGCTGGTGATGCTTATAGAGCTAGTACAACTCCCCGACCGAGTTACGAGCCTAACGTGCGTTTTAGATCGAACTCTTCGGCGAGATTTCAGGCCGAGATTGCTAAGTTGACGGATCTTAACAACGGAGTTGGGCAACAACACTCTCTTGCTCAGATTCCCCGTTTGCCCTTGCCGCGAAATTCGCAACTTCTATACATTCAATGATCTCATGGCTCGTTTGGTTCATAAGTTTAAACCAAAAAAAATTTTAAAAAAATTTAAGTTTTACTAGTCAAAATACTGTAGCCAAAAGGTTTAAACTGTGATTCAAACTTAAAACCGAATAAGGTTTAGATATTAATTTTCAAATCACTGTATTAGTCCTCAGAAGTTAAAGTTATAATTTCTCTAGTTTAAAGGTCAGTAAAACAAATTTTAGAATCTTATTTACCTTTTGTCCTATTTACTTGTTCCATCTTTTTCTTGGAGAGGTATGTTAAGGATGTAACTTTGGAGGAAAATGGATACTTATTAATGTATTTCTTTTTTTGATCATTTATTTTTTGGCTTCATGCAAACATCTTCTTGATGTATAAAAGGGTGCAAAACTACAATGATGCTTCCCTTTCAAAGACATGTTTTACAAAGCTACAAATAAAATTTTATTGTGAAAATTCAAACCTGATGATCAAGACCATCACACACAACAATCTGTTTCTTTTTTTTTTTTAAATGATTCAAAAAAGGCGGATATTACCTGGACCATTTAGTAGTTGAGTTGTCAAGCCTTTGTCTACATGTTATTTAAAAGGCCATTTCTCGCAAGAGAGCTTACAAACTTTTCGCCACTTTGTATTGTCGGTGGTCTAAAAGATATAAATTCAACCACCGTAAAAAAGAGACCACTCATTTTTGTGGGAATGGAAAAAAATACTTATAATAAAAAATCCGTCTTTCAATCGTCAAATTTATTGAAAATAATAATTTTAATTCAATCTAACTATTTTAAAATGTACATTAACAGTAGTAGGTTTTTGCCCGCACTTTTTAAAAAATAAGAATAAATTAAAAAGGACAACAAGCAATATTTTATTTTATTGATCTTTCTTTTTCAATATCCTTACAAGTTACAACCTATCTACTATTTATGTATAATAGAAACGAAACTAACCCATCCACACATTTAAAACTAGTAACCCCATTTCACTAGACTTTTCAAAATTGACCCACCACAAGGTCGCATCACCATTTTTGTTTTGTTTTGTTTTGCTCTGTAGGAAATTCACTTGGTAGTCAGTACAGATGAGTGCTTAGATCAAATTCATGACCCTCTATTCAGGGTCTTGAAAGACTTTCCCAACGCCTCTTATAAGTAAAAGTTCAAACTAGAGGGGCCAGAAAAGGTTCTTTGTGTTTCCCCCTTAACTCAAAAAGTTCAAACTCTCACTCCAATTTGACACTTCTATTCACAACTCAACGGAAGGTGAAAATTCTCGATCTTACTAATGACCAACACTTGAATTTTCGACAAATAACGGAATGTCGTCTAACATGATCAAAAGGCCCTACTTGTGTTATTACAATCAGCCTTCTATATAGCTACACAATCATGTCTGTAACCACCAGTATAAATATAGTGGTCCATTGTTCTCTTCTCATATAATAGGAACTTGTCCAGGGCGATAATTTTAAGTTCAAATAGTCAAGGAACTTGACATGTCAGAACATAAGAGTACAGAATAAGAAACACCCTTAATTCCTCTTTACACATAATAAATCAAGTGCAGCTTTCACTTTTGACCCAGTTGAGATCTCAGTTTCAAAATTTTTGAGGCTTTTGCAGTTTTAAACATTATGATGGAATGGACTAAATCCTAGCCAAGAAAAACCAGGTTGATTTGAATTGTGGCTCTGGTAGCGGGAAAGCGAATAAAGAGAAGAACTAATACTGAAAAGAGAGGTAGATGACAGCTTTAACTGCTAAGGAAGCACAGGCAAAAGGAACATCATTACAAATGGGTGTGAAACAGATTTGCATAGCTGGTATAAGGACTCATTTGTTGTTAGAAGTAACAGTCTCAAAAGAGGACTCTCATGTCACATTATTTAAAATTGGACAATATAATTATTTCGGTTAGGTGTCCATTTGTAGCTACAACACCGCTCTACAGATAAGGATCGTGGACCGTTCGATGAAGAGAAAAAATCATTCAACATTCTCTTTCTGGTTAGGTTTACATTGCGCTCAAGAAGTTTGAGATGTTGAGATTGATAATAAGAGAAGAAAAGGAAAAGGAAAAAAAATAGACCCAAGTGTTTTGTGGCCATTAACATACATGCATAGAGTTGTAACTTTCAAATATGTCAACATATTCTTCATGAATAGGGAAATTAAGAGTATGCTGGTTTGGGATAAAAGATTAAAGAGGAATACGACATGATGGCCCGCATATGGAATTCTATCATCAATTCAATGTTAATAAAGAAGAAAAGGAAGTCTAACCAATTCCTTTTCTGACCGTTGAGGCAAAATAAAATAACAAGTCTACTCCTACATTGCCTTGCCAGATAAGTCTACACTCTTTTTCTCCTTAACAATTCTCAACTATCAATACCTCGAGTCAAAATCATCCAATTCTCACTTGATAAATATTGAAAATCATATCTAACCCAAGTTATGGTTCTGTAGAAATTAACCAAAAGCCAAAAGGGTCCCAAGTTATCCTACTATTTAGAGCCAGGTAGTAATGTTTTAAACCTGCTAAAGGGAACTTTTGAGGGGGGAAAAAAGCTAAAGTATGGGCAAATAAAACAAAATATAGAAAAAATGGTTATGTGTAGGAGAAACCCGGATAATGTAATGCCACAAAAGAGGCTCATTTAATTCTGAGTTGATGTCTTGTACATAGCTAGGCAATTCAAGCTGTCTTCTTGGATTACATGATAAATCAAAATAATATAACATTCATGAGGGATTGATGTCACCCAAGAATCTAGCACAAATTTGTTATAGATCAATCCATAGAAGTAGGTCCAGGCAACTCGTGACTCTTTAACTTTAAACATAAGCCACAACAATTGCAGAGTAGAAAACAAGGTACGAAAGTTGTCTAATTGAATGAAGCCTGAAATAGAGAGATTCTTAACTAATCATGTGTTGGATATAGACATGGTGATAAAGGTCACAAAAACAAAAAGCCGAAACATGAACAATAACTAGGGAAGCGAGAGAAAAAGTCTTTGAGAGGAGAGAGAAAACGCTCGGCCGGCAGTCCGGTGAGTCGCCGGCTAGTTGGCTGCCTTTCCTTCCTCTAACGAGTGGTCTTCAGACGATCTTCGCGATGCAGGAGTCCGTACAGCTAGGGATGTCGCAAGTGGAGAAGACCGGAGCTCGGGTGCAACGTCGGTTTCGGGGTTTTTCCACCGATCTGTGTTCAGCACTAAGGAAGGCGGAGTCATCTGCAGCAGCTGTGGGGAGCGCGATGCTAAACCGGGCATGGGCTGGGTTCGAGGGCTGTGGGTGGAGTCCTGGTGGCTCAGCTTGGGTGTGGCTGGGGCAAGCTTTGCTACCACCCGCACGGTGCCGGCATTGAGGGGCCCTAAGGGGTTCGTAATGCCGGCGTTGGTCAGGTCATGGTGGCTCGGGGCTTGCCGTGGGTACGGCGGCAGAGTAACCGTGAGCACCCTCCGTCTTGGAAAATGGCCGGAGCAGGGGGAGTAGGTGTCTAGGAGGTTGGTTGTGTTGGATTTCAGCGTCGGAGACTGTTGTGCAGACCGCTACGTTTGTTCAATAAAGGCAATGTTTTCGCCTGTTTTTTGTATTTTCTATATGTTGGTTTTGATCTGTGTGTTACGGTATTGTTTTCTTCGTCTCCTGACTCATTTTGTGTGGTAGATGGTCGGCTAGATTTGTATTTAGTCCGAGTTGGTTTTGGTTAGCAAGATCTATATCTAGTCTGAGTTGTCTTTGATCGGCTAGATTCATATCTAGTCCGAATTGTTTTTGCCCTCCCCCATGGAAGAACTAGGTTCCGTTGATTAGATTTGCCAGTCGAGGAGCCATTGTCGAGCTTTAAGTTTAGTGGTGTCGAGCAGAGACAACCCATCTCAGCTTCGACACCTGCTATTTGTCCCACCAAGCTTCATTGTCTATTCAACTGGTCCCGACTTTGAAGGAACAAACACTAATCAGGGATAGTTTGTCCTTATTGGATGGCTTAAGCCACTTCGTTTATATTTTTCTCTTGTTTAAATGAAGTTTCATTATCAAAAAATAATAATAATTAGGAAAAATAATGAAATAGAAGAAAAAACAAAACAAAACAAAATGATACTATTCCCGACAAAGGGGAGAAAAGAAGGCTCAAACTTGAGGTGTCATTGTTGTTTAATGTGAACGCCAGATAAACAACCCAAAACCAAAAAGTGCTCGAAACTAAAATGGACGCAAAACAACCAGAAAAGTGAAAATTAAAATAAATATATCTAATAAAAGTACCGTACATGACCAGATCTCATCGTTAAATTATAACAAATATAAACAAAAAAGAGATCTAAAGCAAACGGCACAACAATCTCCGTATGTACAATATTTAATATGCAGTGTGGTTCACTCACAAGGGGGGCAAAAAAATACTGGTACAAGTAGTAGTTTGTTCATGTTGATCATATAACAATCAATCATCCTTGTAATCTTTTAAAGGCCGTGCTTCAAAGCCTCCGCCAGCTCTCTCGTCTAATGAGTAAGGCATATAGGTTCCCAGAATTCTATCCCACAGGACAAAGAATGGTTGGGAGAAGTTATACTTGCTTCCGTATAGCTGATGATGAACATCATGATATGCAGTATTGTTTCTGAAAACAATGTGGAAGAGGTTCCCGGGAAGCCACAATCCACAATGATCATCGACGGTCTTGATGGTGGCAAAGGAGAAGAAGAAGATGGAAGCTCGTGGAGACATGCCAGATAGGAGAAATGATAAGGCGCCACCAATTGTGTCGAGGAGAAGCCCCTCCAAGGGGTGATTGTAAAGAGCTCCAAAAGCGTAGGGAACAATGAGGCGATGATGTTGAGAGTGGATGTGCTTGTACAAAAACTTATTGTGGTGCATGTATCTGTGCATGAAGTATTGCCAAGTATCCAAAACCAACATCGCAGTAACAAACTGCCTTGCCAAAACTACTAGAGAAGGCTTTGGACCTGCAGCATCTCCACCGTCATTCCCTGTGACCTACACAACGACATCAATCCATCAAAAATTAGTCTCCTAGATATACAAATCAAGATAAAACCAGATGAACTTATTGATATACATCAGGTGTTTACCACATGCAAGTGGTTACAGAAGAAAACAAATTAACAATGTGGACTTGCAAACCACAGAAAGAGAGGAACTTATGAACAAGGACAGTTTCGAGACAACGCCAAACCAACTACCCCATGTGCTTTTCATTAGCAGACAACAAGGCTTTCCATAAAGCCACTTATACCACCTTAAGTTTCCATTACATCAGCAAAAGTACAGGTATGTTGCACCTCTGACATCATCCTAATCAGCTAAAGGAAACTTCAGTTAGATGCTTCTTGCACAATTCTCATTGCACCATTCTTCATGCTGCTCGTTTGATAATGAGAAAAGATATACAACTACCTTATCTTTTTTCTTTTTTAAAATAAAAGTAGCATAACAATTAACCCTCGTGTAACATATAAATCAGAAATAAAACAAATGGAAAATAACCACATTGGATGAGTAAATCAAAACCTAATTTCCCAATCAGATCTGTACAATTACACTCACAATCTCACCAAATTATTGATTAACCGAGAAACACGATCTAAAGGGCGTGTAGCTATAAGAAGCATACTGGTTCAACAGAATATAGATCCCTGGGCGATTGAAGCTAAAAGAATTAAGCTCCAGACCACCAAATTTTTAAAGGCCTGTTTAGCATTTGCGTTTGCTTATTCTTTGTGGTAGTAAAAGAGGATAAGCAAAAGTGATGACTTTTCACTCAGTGTTGGGAACCACATTATTTTGAAGTGCTTAATGGCGCAAAAATGATATTGAAAATTAATATAATAAGCAACAAAAATATTACAATGAAACTTATAAAAACTTAACAAAAAGTTTGGAAGTCTTCATACAAAATCTCCTTTGAAAAGCCATATTTTGTAATTTTGACCAAAGCTCTTGAACTCATAGAGGCAAAAATCCAAGAAGTAATAAAATAAACTCTAAAATAAGAAATAGTGTATCAATTCTTGAAAAGGTGGAAAAAAATTTTATGCCGAACAGACATCAAACGATTAAAAAGCCCAACACATCTCAATTCTCATGTCATGATGCTATGTGATCAAATGTACTCTCTTTTGAATAAAAATCTAAATATTATAACACCAGATGTGCTAGCTCAGTAAACAATACCCTGCTACTAATGATTATGTTACAACATACAAACATCATAAATTAGTGAAAAAGGCAAAGAAATAACTTTACACCATCTAATCATAATGATAAAATGCAAGCCAAACCAGATGCAATCCAAGCCCAAAAAATGAAAAGTTCACCATCACAAAAAAATCACAAACAACAATTCAAGAAGTTACGAAACCCAATTGGCAGATGCATCTAAAAATCCAATCAAAACCCTTTTTTTTTGGATTTAATTAAACAGATCCATGCCTAAAAATGAAACAAATTTAAACTCAAGCAAGTTCAGATATTTTTTCTCTCTTTTTTGGGTAGTTATGTTCATACCGTAAACAATAGGATTGCAACAACAGCTTGAATGGTTTGCTGAAGAAGAACCCCTTTGACGACAGTTCGTTTGGAGACCAAGTTCTTCTCGTCCTCATCTTTCTTCGAGTGTAACCGGTAATTCTCGAACGAACCCAGAAGACCATAAATCCCAGAATAAACCCAATACATCAGAATCGGAACGAAAGTTCCCAACAATTCATCAGAAATCGCAAAACCCATTTTCCTACCAAAAAACAAAAGGCGTTGACTACCAGAAACCGGATTCAAAAAACCGGGAATTGCATCAGATTTCACCGATTTTTCTTGATACCCAATTCAGGTGACGATGAAGAAATCCAGAAACGGGAACAAGAAAAACCTAGCCCCAAATCCTAAATGGATTGGGGAAAACGACTCCAATCGAAAATATCAGTCGGCAGAAAACGAATAATCAATCAACGAGTTTCCCCAATTCAAATTTTTTTCGGCCCTGTTTTCAAATTATGCCCAATCGAGCGTTGAAAACGGTAAAGTGGAAGCTTCGAATAAAGAGCTGTTCATTTGTTTGCCTTGCTGGAATGAAGGTGGGACGGGGAAAAAATAACAATTTTTTGGGTAGAAAGAGAAAAATAATAGTTTATTATTATTATTATTGATGAGGGATGTTTGTGGTGGTGTGGTTAATCTCATATTAAGAACTTAAAACCACCACGTGGCAGATGAATATTGGTTCAAATGTGGGTCCTGGTTTTGATCGGCCATTTGACGATTGAGTTGTGGAGACAGTGGACTTTTAGACGGGGATGTACAGAAGTTTGGCTTGTACTTGAGCACCGCTTTGAAGGACTTGGTCTGGTCCGGTGGGGCTTTGTTTCTGTGGACGGGTCAAAAACGACAGACTCCGACTGATTAAAGGTTTCCCTCTTTTTCTTTTTCATTTTCATTCCCCTACTCAAAAAAGAAAAGAAAAATCTTTCGGGAAAAAAAAGGTCTCTGTTTTATCATACTTTTTTTCTGCGGTTTTAATTTTTTTAATGTACTCTAACGACAAAAATTAACACAAATAGCGTTCTATTCATATATATTGAATTTTCATTAGATCTTTTTTCATGCCTATCATAAATGAAAAGAGTTTATATATTTTTTAAAAGAGAATTTGTAGCATGATACCAAAAAATATTACAGCAATATTCTGATTTCTGGGGGGCCGGCTTAAGATGATTTTTCAGTTTCCGTGTAGAAGTCCAAATTCCGCCCATCTTTGACGTTTCAGCATCTACTAAAGAGCTTTGTCCAAATGTCCGGTCAACCAGTACACAGATTTTGGTTTCTGTGTTTTCTCCGCTATTTTAGTACATCTTATTACATGAATAATACTTTGTCCATATAAATATAAATTAGGAACTAGTTGGATCCTCATCCTTATAGTTTTATCTCTATCCAGTGAATTAACACAAATTCACCTAAATTTATAGACAATTTGACACTTTAGTTGTATATAAAGTTTTAAATTTTAAAACCTGTAATATATAAAAAATTTATACTATAATAAATTTTTATTTTATGTTATTTATAGCTATTTATAATTAAGGCCGATAGATTAAAATTAAAATATTGAAAAAAGACTTAACCTTTTCTTAATATATTGGAGCGAATCCCAATATATAAATTTCAGTATCAAGGTTTAAGAGAGAGAGAGAAAGAATCCTTCTTGTTTGCAGACAAAAGAAAAAATATATATTGTACCTATTGAAGTGTAACTATCAAAAAGATTAAAAATGAAAATCTCTTCTTTTCTTTTTTTTGCCTAAAGCAATTGCCAGTTGTAAAGGTTTTGGCTCCTGACCTCCAAAGAGGGGCGTGGGGGTTTATGTCCTTCTGACATGCAAATGCCTAGCACTTCAACTTAACCACTATTTTCCGGGAGCTTCTTTTTCTGCGAAAATTATCTTTCATTCACTTACGGGTGGCAATAGGAGTTGACGGATCAAGTTAGTGTTAAATTAGAGTTAATTTTTATAAAAATTAGATTGATATTAACTTGATCTATGACACAAATGAATTGAGGATTCTCAACCTTAATACAACACGTTTTGATACAGGTTAACACAAACACGACCCGTATCAATTCGTTTTTTATATACAGTGTCAAAAAACAATAACCCGTGATCCTTTTTGATCCGTAACCCGATTGTAACCCGTAACCCATTTATGATCCGCTTATACTAATATACATAACATTAAAAAAAAACAAAAATTTAAAAAAGTTTCATACCACAACAATAAAAATATGAGTGTTAAAAAAAGTAGAGTTTCATCTCTCAAAGGCTTATATTATTTCTAAAACAATATTAATCATAAGAAAAATTTTTTAAAATAAATTAATTAAACACGGGTTAGAAACAGATCATTTTAATGTCAAACAGATTAACCCAAACACAACATATTTTTTTTGACGGATCAGTTTCAAGTCAACACTAAAATGACCCGTAGTTAAATTATTCGACACTAACCGCAAAAAAATATATCGGATTCGTGTCATATTATCGTATCACAATCCGTATTGCCAGCCCTACATTCACTAAATGTTTACCTGTGATGATTCTTTCATTTCATGCCAGGCTTAATTATGGCCTGCAGGACTAAATTCTAATGAATGAAAATCCCATTCTGAAGAATCTTTAAAAATTGCATTTTATCATATGGACAAGTCGTTGCAAATTCTATACAATGTTCAATAGCAAGGAAAGGACCAAAATCTCAAATGCTGAGTGAGAAGCTCGAAGATGATAAATGCAACAACATACAGCACCAAATCGTAAAGTAAATCAGTTAAACATTTTGGGGGCAATAGCATTAACGCATAGTGAGGTGCTCTCCTCTCTTCAACGTTCAGAAAATTCAACCTACCAGACCTCATTATGGCAAAATATCCGTCGTTTGATGCGTTTTACGAAGGCGTGTCTGTTATGAAGCCTCCAACTTCTGGGTATCCTGTGCTTCCTTCAGAAAGTTGAGCCGAGTTTGTGTGGTCCGCTTACAACCAACTGGTAAGAGAGGATAAACATACTTAGATTGGCCAACTTCAAGTACCGCTGATACAATGATGTCGCTAAAGGGAATAAAAACGATTTGAATGTTGTTTGAGAAAACCACCTTTTGTTTTGTTTTGCTTATTAGATTCAAGGATGGAAGCTTTCCACTCGTCATATGCATGCTTTTCCATTTTCTTGTGCCGCTTGTAACTGGATAACTGTAAGTGCATCAAAGACAATTGGCCTAAAAAAATTGTGCATCGGGTACGTAAAGACATAGAAGTGGAAAATGAATTAAAAACCTTCAAATAATCGTACAAATTAGCAATGTAAATGCACAACAATGACAACAACAACAAGGGAGAGAACAGTAATTTGATTTTTTGTTTTTCAGTTTAAGTTCTTAAAGCGGTATTCAGCTATCATTCACATAAATTTGCATATTTATAATGTAGAAACTTCTCTTTGATTCTTTGAAAAACGATTTAAAAAAAAGATAGTATCAAATTTGTTTCATATAGGTCTTCTTATCAGTTCAAACTGAACAGGTTTACTTGTCCTATACCATTTTCATGTACAGAAAAAAACCATAACTAGCTCATAGTACCGGAGTCACAATACATCCCATCGAAAATATGCCAACAAAACTATGATTTCATATACCTGTTAAGAAACCAACAAAAGGGCAGAACCTATGCAGGTTTTGGAAATGTTCATTCATATACTATTGGACAATAGACCCTGCAGATTAGATGATTGTAGCCTTATTTGACCTAGGGCAAACACGACAACCAAAAACAACTAAGACAGACTCCAAAGATATGCCTTTACATACAGATGCTAATTATTAATTAGAAGCGAATGCAATCGAATTCAGCAGCTAATATTGAACCAAGCTGCCAGATAATGTGAATGCTTGTACCTCTTCTTCTTCATCAGATAAATAACCACCATCCTCAAGCTTCCTTTTTCCAGGGAAAACATCTAACAGTTCTGCTTACAATATAGCAAAGCAATAAACACCAAATGAAATTGAAAGCTTCCAAGTAAAGCATATCACATAAGAGAAAGCTATGGACTTCCATTGACTTCCATTACAAATATAGCAATGACACCTACCTCGATTTCCCTTCACATCCCTAGGATCCTTTTTATCCTTTGCTACACCATAAACATCAAAGCACAAGTCCTTCATGGAAGTAGAAACCTGCAAGTAAAGTTGGTCATTACATAACAATCATTAAACGCCACGAAAAACATAGCTGGAAAGAGCAGCTAATTGGCATAGTAGGAAATGCATCTATTACCGAAGAGAACTCAGATTCTGAGGAACCACAAAGCTCAATCAACTTAAGCTTGTCTACCTTTAGCTGTAAAAAAGATGGATAGCAGTTAATTGAAATGAGTTCATTTCTCTTATCCCTAGTCTGTGTTAGTAACAAAGAACATTCATTAATGGTGTACCTTGTGTTTCTTTGCACACAAGTAGAACGCTACGGCAGTAAATACAGGTCGAGCAAAGTCTGCAGTTGCACGACGAGAAGCTGGCAATGACACAAGAAACCGTTCCTTATATCTGAAAAGCAAAAGCATGCAAAAACCCAGGTTTAGAATCAAATTATTTAACAAAATAAACCCACTTAAAATGCCCAAAGTTCCATAATTTAAACCAGATTTAACTGCAACTGGATTATATCCACCAGAACCCAACTCATATGAGTAAAATGAAAAACTTGGTAACTCAGAACCATTTTGTCAAACACCTTGCAATAGGTTTTTTTTCCCCCTAATCTAGCCACATCAACTAAGATTTGCACCCATTACCAAAAACCGAAAGAAATTTTTTTTTCCCCCTAATCTGGCCACATCAACTAAGATTTGCACCTATTACCATAAACCGAAAGAAATTGAAAACAGTGGCATTGTATAAAAGGAACGGATCTTACAGCGACAATCCCTTCTGCACAAAAGGAATGATCCTAACACACCCAAATTGAATGGCTAATTCTCTAACGTCCAGCTTGTTCCTACACCACCAAACAAACACATTTTCTTTTCTTTTAGTAACAACCATAAGAAACATCAACAGAAGGCCACAGAAGCAACAAACGAAAGGGACTCACTTCACTCCAAGACCATGCTGAAGCGAATTGTACGATCTGGTGTAAGCCTTTTCAGACATTCCACTCAATCTTATTGCACTTGACCGATCGAACAAAACTCCCAATCTACGAATCATCGAAATCGCTATAAATGAACAACTAATTCCAAAATCCAAACACTAATTAACTATACAAGAAATGAAATTAATTACCTAGTTGCTGCGATTTCTAAACAGATCACAGCTTTGCAAACCTCTCCCTGCAAACAATTCCGCCATTACTAACACAATCTCTGAAAAACCAAAATACTAAAGCCAAAACCTATTTCGATCATCCAAGGATTGGAACGAAAACTTACGACGCCGATTACAGAGGAATCGAACTGGACGTCGCAGAGGCGACGGAGCTCGGCGGCTTTTCGAATGAGGTGCTTGGACTCCGAGATCTCAAGCTTCTTCGCGATCTCGGAGAGATCCATAGTACGAGGTCTGATTAAGAAAAACGAAACCCTAGGGACTGTGATTTGGGGATTGTGAGGCAGAGAAGAAGTGGTTTTGCAGTTTTAGGGGGAAAATGAAGAATGTGTAGAAGATAACAGGTTTAGCGTTTGGCCGGAAAGGAATATTTCGACGTTTTTTGTTTTTTATTTAATTTTATCTCTTCTCTTTTCAAAATATTACTTCGCGCCCAAATGATTCCTGTTGTTCCCGGGTATTTTTTGGCGCTCAAACGAGATTAAGTTCGAAACTAATATTGGATTATACTTTTTTTTCTTTTAGATCATCTTCAACCCATAACTTTAACTTTTACCCGAAATAATATAAGTGTGGTATCAAATAATAACTTTATCTTCAACCTTTACAATATTTTTAATACAAAAAAAGACTATTTTGAAATACTCTATTTCATCTTATTTTTTATAAATAAAAAGACTTTAAAAAACCAAAAAAAAAAAAACCAAATTCACTCCAAATTGGTATGAATAATCTCTTTGAAGACGATTCAATGCCAATTTGGCATTTATTCTTTAAAAGTAGAGTGGATTGCAGAGGGCCTCACTAAAATTGACAATGCCAATTTGCATTGTTCTGTTGTAATTTTAAGGATACATTGTAGTTGATATTTACAACAAAAATATGGTGAAAGGGCTACTCTTGCCTCTTGCTGGCTTGGAATCTAACAAGCATAATATGTGGGAAAGAACATGCTTTAATTCCGAAAAAGAAAAAAAATGTTATGAATATAAGTATTTTAAGCAAGATATTCCTAAATTACCAATATATATAGCAGAAAAAAGTTATACATGCAGACAATCAGGGATGAAGCCATATAAAAACAAAGTTAAACGGACGTCCACTTGAATTTTTTTTCTTATTATTTTGTTTATGTAATTTATAAGATTTGTGTTCCATTCTTTAAAATTATATTTCGCCCTTCAATCATATCTCCACCCCTCACTAATTTTTCTAGCTCTACCCTTGCATGCAATCCTTATTATCTCCAGCTTAAAAACTCAATCACCGAAATGGAGACCAGAGTATAAATGTATCCAATGACCATTTCACGATCAATTTTATTGAATGAAGTTTAGTATCCGACATCAGAAATCTCAAGCGTACAGAGACTGTTTCAACCTTCAACATGGTATCCTTCGGATAACCTCAAACAATACAAAACTACAATCAACAACTCGACCAATGCAAATATACCCTTCTTTGCAACATTCTAATAGATAGTCTTCATAATAAATAGTACGTCTTAAAGGGAAAAATAAAGATAAAAAAATAAAGGGAGAGAGAGTTTAATCTTTCAAAAGTCCCATGCCTCTACTTAACCTCAAATAAATAACTCTTGACGACGCCTTTTTCCTTCCTTTTAAGCTTCTCCGAGTTCCAACTTCCAACTAGAGCTAAGAAAATCACCATGTGCGGCAAACAGTTTCAGGCTTAAGCAACTAATTAAAGCATAATTTTTACAAAAATCAACAAACTTCAAATATTAAAGCACATTCAAACCGAGCAAACATTATCCCTTTTTCTCATGTCATCTTTGTAGTGTGACAACTTTTATGCAGTAACGTCCAGAGAGTGTTATTATGAAGTAGCTTAAGGCAAAGCTGTCACACATGAACAACATGACCAAAACCGTCGCTCAAGTTCCAACCGCCCTCGTAATTAGTACTATCAAGCTCTTCTCCAACAATCGTTCGTCATTTGAATGAATACAAAGATAGAAATGCTACTTGGATGCCTCGGTGGAAGGTTCCTCTGTCCCACTGCTATTAACCAACTAGTAAAACAGAAAAGAAATAACATTAGTACTCAGCAAAAAGGCAAAGGAACAAAAAAAATACACAGAAAGGAAGAGAAGAAGAATGAAGGTTTTATGTTTTATACCAAGGAACCAAGTTGTTCATAAGCTTCCATCACTTGTGGATCTTCTTCATCTTCATAACCAACTTGTACTATCCTGGGTCCGTTAACAGACCAAAAGGCTCTTCTGCCTGCCTCCTGACAAAATGGGGGAAAAAGCAGAATAACACATCGATACAATTATTAAATTTGACTCCAAATGGCCATAAAATAGAAAGCATGTGAAAGTAGCTCCCTACCAAAAAATAGGTTGATTTTTTTTCCCCTCAAGGAAGAACATGCTCCTAAAAGAAGTGCTTAGAGAAAGATTAAAACAAAATGCCACTGATTTTTTCCCCAAACCATCTCCAACATAAAAGTTAATTTATACAATATATTTGACAGTAAAAAGTACAAAAATTACATATTTGACATGTTATTATCAATTTTGCTTAAATGGGTGATGCTACTTCAAATGTTATATCTACCTTTTTTATAAGCATTGAGCTTTGGAGGTTGTAAAAGTAAACTTTTAATTATGAAATAATTTTAAAATGCTAATATCATTGTAGGACGTAGGCAGGTTTTGCACCCTGATCAATTCTATTTATGCATTTAGGAGAAAATTATAGTGATAATTTAATCCAAGATATGAAGAAACTATATTTGTTTTGCTAGCAGATAAGAACATAGAACGAAGCCAGGTGTTACTTATTTGACCTGCAATGATATCAAGTATATTGCCTCCAGTGCTTGAATGCGGATTTCAGGATCAACAACTGGCTCGCGTTCAATTGAGAGCACGGTTCCAAGCTCAAGGGGCATTTTTGCCGTGTCCTGTTCACTGTAAACCTGGAAGGATAGCCAAACAATTGAAAAGAAATATACACATATATATATATATATATTTGACCATTATAATACTTAACAAGTTGAAATATATTTACAGGCACATGAGAAAATATTTTGAATCATGATTTTTTTTTTTTTTTTTTGCAACAAAGAAAGTAACAGTAATCTCTTATGCATAAACATAAAGTAGAAAAAGAATTAAACAACATTGATATATTTTAGTTTTATATATGGAACACGTTAAATAAGCTCTACATTAGAACAAACATATTGAGAAATTTTATTAAAACAAATAGTAGCTTAACTATCATAATTGCAAACAACCTCACCCGCTGCCTCAGATACTAGTTAAAAAATCTTTTCCAATCAAGCCACAACCCATTATGCAGTTCTTGTTCCATTATCAAGCGGACAAGACGCTTCAATTTTAATTCAAGCAGCATTGATGACACACACACATACACACCCCTTAAAAGCATCCGACTAGTCTAATGAAATAATGTACTTTTGAAGGTAAAGAAAGCTAGAACACCTTGTTTCCAGCAACTGGCAAAAGTAGAGCTGGCCAAAGAAACTCTGACATCAAAAGCAAATTCTGTAGCTGACTCTCGGCATCAAAACAACAATTGCGAATTGTACCAAAAACCTACAAAAAAAAAAAAACAAACACCCCACCAACTAAGCTGAGATAACATACAAAAGGCATGGAATTAGACTCCCCAACAGCTTCATTGCTCATTAGTTATTACTAATCAAAGGCAAACGTTGAAAGACATGTACTCCTAGAAAAAGGACCAAGGACAATAACACAAAAACATCTTGGGACATTAAGTTGATAAATAGTGCATACCCCTTTCCTTCTCAATGAACTAGTTGAGTCAAACTGTCTCACAATCTGCTTCAAAAGCCCCCGCTTTGGGTCCAGCAAAAGTTTCCTGCCTGCTTCTTGCTTTGAGATATTTACAAGTACGGAACCGACATGCTCGAATGCGTCCCCTGGCAGGTGTGCAAATAAAAGTGTCGCACAATGTCAAACCACTATTAGCAAATAAACACATTTAACATACAGGATTGAAGTAGAATTAACATAGAAGTCAATTTACCACTAGTTTCACCGGAGGATCTACAAAATGATCTAACAAGCTTTGTAACATAAAGTCCTTGGACCTTCTCATCTTCGGTCTAAAAGGTAAAAAAAATCCAATTATAACTGATTAATCCTTTCAAGTAAATAGACAGAGACATTATCAAAGTATGGCTTAAAAAAAACACCTGAAGCAAGGAAGTGATACCGGCATCCAACTGCGTAAGATTAACAAGAAGCATAACCAACAATTGTCTAATGCTAGATTCAGGCTTATATAACATATCCATAGCCGTTTTAATCATTCCCATCTCCAACATCTTTGCCGCCGAAACAGAATCCTGTGAAAGATTTACAAGAGCTTCCGCTGCGGGTTCTGAAATCTCCTGAAATCACGAATTATTGATATTATTAAACACACGAAACAGAAACAAACTCCAAATAAAAACAATAAAAATCACACGCATCACTTCACTTCAACTAATTTGCAAATAAGTTTCATTCCTTCATTCAAGATGACATTTTGAATGAAGTAACTCCAATCAAGCACAAAAGGATTCTCTTGTTGGAAACAAATTTGAGAAACAAAAATTCGGCGTAACTAAAAATTTCTCACAACAACCATTACAGCTTACAATCAAAGTTGATTGAAATTTCTCGGCTTTAAGCAATCAAACTAAATTCCAAAAACAAATAGTTAAGTCCAAAGAGCACCTTATTGGCACTTAAGAGCCGAGACAACGATGGCAATACAGTCTTGGCATAAACTGAAAGAGATTTCAAGCCGTCATCGGACCCAGTTAATCCTCGAACAATATCCACAGCCGCCTTTGTAATCTACAAAACCAAAATTCTTCGTCAAATATCAAAAAAACTGATATGATTACACTTTCAAGTTGCTGGAAAGTCAAGAAGACGAAAGAAAGCTCGATTTTTTTTCTTTTTTGTAGCGTAATTAATGAAGCTACTTCAGTTCAAACGGCTGAAAAAGAAATTTGGAATTTTCTTGTTCTTTAATTTTACTTTCCTTGTGTTTCTCGGCAGACAAACAGTTTCCAGGAAGGCTTTACCTGTGGAGATGGTGAAGAGAGGAAATCCACAAGTTCTTCCAGTTCGGTCCCCATTGCCGCACACGCTGACGAGTCTTCCCCAAAACTGCCTTCAAGTACAAAAGTACCCAACCCTCCAAACGACGTCGTCGTGTCCTTACTTCTCAGCGCTGGCCCAAACGATATCGTTTAGTTTAGTTTGTTTGACATGCTGGTACTGATACGCATGCTAGTATATTTGTATTTTCCTTAAAATTATAATTGTTTCATTTATAAGTCATGACTAAATTTTGTTCAGAATTTTTGGATTTAAATCATTTTCTTAAGGAGTTGGGATTAATCTTGCTTTTAAATTCGAAACAATAAATCTGACATAACACCTGAAAGCAACACTATGACGATGTGTAACAATGTGGTTGAAACTATAAGTTGTAAACTGTAAACAATGGAACTATAAATCATAAACTGTAAACAATGACTTAGTTGAAACTATAACTCGTAAATTGTGAATAATGTAAAATTCTTACACGTTATAGTTTAAAGTTAAAATATCTTAATATATGAAATTCTTATATGCTATAATATTTATAATTTCAATAATGTTCTTAAACGCCCCTATATAAGACATATATAAATGTCAAATATTTGTTGTGTAATCTACAAAACACAAAATAAGGAATTTTCTTTTTTTATAGAAAATGAAAAAATAGCACTTTTTTAAAAAAATTAAATAAATAATTAACATGTTTTAAAATATTTCAACTAATAATATACTTACGGTATAAATAATTTAGTTATCTTTTAAAATAATTAAACTATTTAAAATATTTTAAGTCATGTTATATATTTATGATATAAATAATTTATTTATTTTTAAAAATGATTACAATATTTAAGCATATTTTAAATCATGTTACTTACTTTCTTAAATTTCAAAAGGAAAAATATTATTTACTACAATCTCTATTTTTTTCTTAATTTGCTTCTTTTTCGATTGATTGTTAATTATCTTCATGCCACAGTTCAACCACCACACTAAAACAAGAGTGTGTTTGGCAACTTACGGCTAACTATTACAATATAAGTTTTTATGTGCTAAAGTGCATAGTAAAAGTATACTATAATACAAAACTTTTACATAATATAGTATTTTAGTTTCAACTTAAAGTGCGTTTGATAATGCATTTAAAACCAAAAGTTGGAATCAATATCTATAACATATGAAAACTTTATATTATACTATACTTTTATTTTACACTATAACATATAAAAAATTTACATTGTAGAAGTTAAAACTGTTGTCACGCTTGATGCATAAACATACGTTACTTAAAACCATAAAGACAATTCAAATTAATATTTGATAGAATAATAATTACAACCAAATTAAGCCATAAAATGGTTTTAAATTAACTAAAACACCTACAGTTAAGACTCTCTCTCACCAACCCTGCCCCACGTAGTTTGAACCAATAAAAACCATTTCTACACCTTTTCCTTCGTAACTTACAACTTCTCCAAAAGTTCTTGTTTTAAACTTGACATAATATCTTAAACACTTCTTATTAGCTCCAAATAACGTCCAAAAACATTGAAATCTACGACTCTAGTAATATTCAACCCCAAGAAAGAAAATTTCACCCTTTTTTGACCCTTAAGTAGCTCATTGTAACATGGACGAAAGAATCAAAATGACTGAACCAAACACTTTGACAGTTCAAAATAAATATCCATAACCACACGTAAGAAATTTCATCATTAACACGAATGGAACAAAATTCAAGCTTCGATTAAAAAACACATAAATGGTTTATTTTAATGTAAAACTCTTATATGCTACAGTGTTTATATTTCAACTTCAAGTTCTAACAAATTTCTCAAACACATCCTCAATAATTTACTACTTCACAATTCTGTTTCACTTTTTTAGTAACCAAGAATACCGTCGACTTAATGTCTGACCATTTTGAACTATTGTCAACACTACAAGCTAAAGTTTCACAAGTATAATTTCTCTTCGCAATAGAAATCCTCCAATTAAGCAAAGAAAAAAAAAATCGTTTGTCAGCTTTTGAATACAATTATCTAGTCCTAATAAAAATCACAAAAATTAAATTAATCTTGCATTACATCTTCGTACTCAAGATTGTCTGCTTCTAATGCAAGACAATCAGGAAATTTAAATGGTAACTTTGTGTAAGTGTCATCGCCACAGAACCCTTGGCTTGCCTGACCCAGGGTGTAGCCCAGCGCGATTCCGACTGGCACTGCTACTGCATTTCCTATCTGAATATACCTGAAATGAAATAAAGAAACGTTATAAAAATGAAAAATGACCAAATAACTTGTGACAACTCCTTCAATTCAAACCAATTTTACTATAATATTTTATCTTGTAAAATTTTAATGCTCATTTAGTTCGCAAGTTTGAATAAAAAACCTAAACAAGAAATTAATTTTGAGGAAAGAAAACAATGTAAAATAATAGGTTTGAATTGTAGTTTAAACCCATCAACCAAACGAATAATAAATTATCACAGCCTCTTCAATTCAAACAGGCTTTAGAGCTGAAAGTCTCTAAAGAAGGATGTTTATATACCTCTCTTTAATTGGGCCACAAAATTGGTAGAAGTCCGGAAAGCCTTGCAATCTTGCAAGTTCACGTACTGATAGTACTCGGTCTTGCTCAGGGTGAAGTATAGCCTAGCAATATTAAGCCATAATTAGCCAAAAACAATTACAAATGCACTCTAACTAGAAAAGGGTCAAAGCAAACAAATTGGCCAACAAACCTGATTGTGAGGTTCTGCTCTTGTCACAACAGTGGCGATAATTTCATCCCACCATACTCTAGCAAATGGCCTGGGTATCAAATATGTCAGATATCTTGAAAAACAATAAAAGAAAAATTCATGTCACAGACAAAAATAAAAATTAAAAAAAAGAGGCTCCTACTTTGTCGATCGCCCGCCCACAAATGAGATAGCATAATCAGGAACCTGTTTCAGTATAACAAAACAAGTCACTTCGTGAACTCAAAACTCAGCTTGGAATCAAATTATTCAACAAGACACTAGACCCAAATTGTTTACCAAAGGCTTCCCGGAAGCAACTGTCGGCCTTTCAATCGAGGTGTCAAGGTATACAGTATTGTCATCTTTAACTAAGACACCGGGCAAATCTCTAAAATTGGCACCCTAGAAAAGAATGAGACAACTAAAAGAACTGAGATATTAACACAGTTAATACGGCGAAACAACGTAAAAAATATAATGACAATCTTTAAGTTTGAACTATAAAAACCTTCTTCTTTGGAATATTTTGTACTCTCTCATAATCGTCGTTGTTTAACTTCAGGGGACGATGATCAAAAAGCATGTTTGCCTTTTGTGAGCTTGTAACACCTTCACTACTAATCACCTCTTTAAAGAAAGAAAAAAAAAAAATGAAAGGTTTAGAAAGTCAAAAGTATACCAATACATTTGCCCCACAAAAAAAGCATGGCATGTTTAGATAACTTAAGACCCACCGTCTCTATTCAGCCTAATGTACTTCTGGAACTTTGTATGAGCTTCACCATCATATGGTCTCTCATCTCGGCTTTCATCGTTTTTAATCTATAAAAGATTAATTCTTTTTAATTAGATGCATAAACAATCCATAGAGATGAGATCAAATGGTAAAAGGCATGACAACAATACACATACCGGAGGAAGATCAGATATGGCATCCTTAAGGTAAAGAGCATTTTCCAGAACGCATTCTTTATTTTCATAACCAACAAGAATTTCCTACAAAGTTAAGCAAGAAAAAATATATATTTATGAGACACTAAATTAAAAACAATAAAAAAGCTGCAAAGAAACAAAAACTAGAACACCGGTTTACCTCAAACTCTTTAGGAACAACTCCCCTGTTTACAACCTCATGTGTTGGCAGAGGGTACTGAGGTAATCTCTGCAATAAAGAGAGTGAACAAAAAAAAGTGAATGAAACACAATTCATAATCAGAAATAAGAGAATGCAAAAGGTCATATTGTGCTTACTTCTGATGGATGAGCACCCCACAGAAAAACACGCATGCGAAACTGTGGCACACCATAGGCACCAGCAGGCATCATCCCTATCCTCGCCTGGTAATTCATGGACACAAGACGCCCCAGAGCATATCGGCCCAAAAATGCATTCTTAAACTTTAATATGTCTACAACATTTTCCATTAAAATATACCTTGGTTTCAGGTATTGGATAATGTCCATATAGACTAATAGCTGGTGATTCTTTGTATCAGCCAAGGGGTCATCTCTATTCCTAAAACGGTTAAAGCCACTAACACCCTGACATGGTGGACCTCCACAAATAAAGTCAACATCGCCCTACATGCATAGAATTATGGTAGTGTAAGGAAAATAAACAAATAAAACTCAACAGTAAGTACTAGTCAACAACATAACAAATGAGAAGGGGTAAAAATACTCACCGGCTGAGGCAGCATTTTGTTCTTGTATCCAGCTCTAACAAAGTCCATAAGCCGGTCTTTACAATCGCTGGTGAAAATAAGTAAACATAAGAACTCTCAATGACGCACATTTAAAGGTCAAGGAATTTTAAAATGTAAAAATGAATCAAACCATAAGAATATGTTGGAGTATTTATACAAATTTAATACCTTAAGCCGTCAACAGGCTCCCAAGTATCCTCGTCAGAATCATAACCCTTCCACCTTACCTAAAAAAATTCAATTAAAGATAAAATAATCAATCTACATCGTAGAAATGAAGAATTTGAACAAGTTAACAATGATAGAAACAATAAAAACAACATACCATATCCAAATTTTATATCACCCACCACACAAGTTCCTACTACTTTTGAACAAAGGAAAGATGTTTAAACTTAATAATGAAAATTATCAATCAACAAACACATATACAGAATACGGTCGGAGATTTTATTTAACCAGTCAGTTTATCACATTTAGCCATGTGTTAATAAGTCCATAAAACATTAGGCTTGTCAAGAAAAGACACGGAGAGATTCAGCTTTCCACAAGATTAATGTATTTTCAACGGCCTAAAAAAAACATAGTAAGAACTAATAGAACGAATGATAAAAACTAATGATTAACCCACCAATACGAGATATTATTATGTCTTTCAAACGGCTGTGTCCCATAATTTTTTAGACAATATTGCAACAAACATTATAATAAGGAATCAATTTTCTAATGGTTGTAAAGATAATGTGCAAAGATTGACAACAAAATCCTGAGAAGTTGACAATTAATACCTTAAAATATAGGCCACGTTTCTTAATATTGTTCGGATCTCCATAACAGACCCCAAGTAGTTTCTCCACTTCATACACTTCAGATGGATTTGGACCATCCTCATCGTCACTGCTTTCCTCCTCATTATTTGCAGCATCAGAGGCTGCCTTATTTGAGTTATATTCTTGTAACTCTATTATTAGCTTCTCCCATTCTTTAAGCAGATGCAAAAAATCATCTGCAGCCTCATTTCTAACCTGGCCATCATTTAAACCATAAAATAATAAACACAGAAGAACATAATAGAATAACATTTTTACAAAGGACAACAAACACCGACAAATGATTACCTCCGTCTCAGGATGATTTAGCTTTAAACTTTCACATGCGTATGGATTCTTGTCAACGGCCCACCTCTGCATAGGAAAAAACAAAACAAAAATATAAAATTCAATCACAAACAAAATGAGCAGAAGTGACCACAATCAAGAAAAACAATGGATCAAACGAAGAACACATTGGGGCCTATTTGGTGTGCAAGATTGGAGAGGATTAAATTTTAATAATGTGTTTGATGAAAAACTTTTAAAAAAATATAATGTACAAACTATTATAAAATTTGGGGCCAAAGCCAAACTAAACTTTTAAAAACATTGAGTGGTCAACATGAAATTTTCAAGTGACTTAAATGTCTTAAAATTATATTTATGCGCCTCAAACTCTGAAAATTTTGATTCCAATTTTTCTAAATTTTCTACAACAAAAAAGCCCGCATACTGATAGCACAATATCAATTGTAGGATTTGTTTAACTAAAATTTAACCTTATCATTTCGTGTGCACTAGTTCAATCCCCTAAAACTATCTTATCCAGTTTTGTCTTATCGTGCACTACAAAGGTGCCCATTATTGACTTACAGTGACAAGATTTACTCCACCACGTTTGGCACCAATGCATAAGCCTGTTGACATTGCACCACACCCAGAATACAGATCAAGAAGAGTCATCTCAGACTTTCTTGTACTGACGTTTGCAAAAAACTCTCCAGAACTTGCAGTAGCATCATCAGCTGGGTTGCACGTTCCACTTTCACTTGAAAGCGTGGAAGACGATTCACTATCTAGCCTAGAAGTATCTGCACCATCAAAAGGGGAAATTTTTATTTTGAGTGAACAGAAACAAGTTATATAATTTGCCTTGTTTTCAAAATTAAGCATAAACAACGTACTGGTCTCCATTGACGCAAACGTGAGGTTGGGGACCAAGTACTTCATGTCGTAGTAGAGATCACACTCGGGAATTGTTTTCTCCTTAGCCTCCAGATCAAGCTATAGTATAGTAGCAAATGAAAAAACTTTGGCACAAGAAATGTAACAAATAATATACAATCATAATGCAAATATTTCAAAGAGAGACAAACTATCCAAAAAAACAAGTTCATGGTACCAACTTACATTGGGGGAAACCTTGGCAATTTTGATCTTAGCAACAATGCAATCAATAGGGTTGATATTCCTAATTTCAGACAGAAAAACTCTCCTCTTATCGAACATCTGTGCATGGTTCGCGAGGTCCTTGATTGGCTGTTAATTAAAACCCAAAAATATGTCATCAGTAAACCCAGAAAGAAAATAGTTTGTAAGAATAGAAAGGAACTAAAATGACCAAAAAAAAGTCTTTTCTTACAGTGTCTTCAGCTCTGTAAAACCACTGAGCTGTGAAATACCGTTCACCATCAACTCCTTCAAAGAATTCAACAATTCTGGCTATATAATTAGGCTGATCATCTTCAGCCTAGAAGCAATAATCTCATTACATCAACAAGATCTTTGCAAATACAAAATAAAAAGTATTAGCTTAATTTAAGAAGTTATTGCAAAAGATTACCTTCACATAAGCATTGTCGTTTAGATTAAACAAGATTCCATCGACTATAGCTTGGGTATAGTGGCGCTTTGCTTGAACATAATCGTCTTCTTCGTTGTCAGTTCTGCAAACAAACACAAATCTTCAGTAACCCTAAAAATAAAAAATGCAAACTTTTTTAGCAACTCCGAAGAAATCTCACTCATTTTCTCTCGGCGATTTCTTTGCGTCTTTTCCCTGAAAATCAAGTGAAAAATAAAAATAAAAACGAGAATTGGAAATGTGAAAAATACGAGGAACAATATTAAAAGCGAGATTCACCTGGTACCTCCTCGGCCACTTCTGCTTGGCCTCTTCCGGAGGAACGGGCTCCCCGGTGAACTCGGACTCGGAATCTGCTTCATTCCGTTTGGCTTTCATCCGCGTCGGCGCCATCGCGACGGCCTCCTGCTGCTGCTCAGCTTCCTCCTCGGCGTTCTCTGCCTCCAAATCCTCCTCCGGCGAGGCCTTCGCCTTTCGTGTCTTCTTCTCTTTGCGTCCGGTATCCTCCGCCGCCGTGGCGTCCCTCTTCCTGGATTTCGCCATGCTCAGAAGAGAGGAGAGAGAAAGGAAGGTGAGAACTTTGCGAGGTTGGAAATCTAGAGAGAGAAAGAGAGAGAGAGTTTTGGCGAGGGTTTTGGTTTGGAGAGGTGGAAAAATTAATTGGGGGAATGGGCTCAGAGATATGAGAGGCCAGGATTTTTTCATTTGAAATTTGAAACGACATTTGAGCGGGAATCTCCCAATTATTTGTTTTTTTGTCGGTCCAAAATTTTAGGCGCTTTTCTGGTTTCCGCGAAATTCTTCGTCGTATTTTACGATTGATTTTCTTTTGCTTCCCACGAGTGGCGCGATGTACGACGCCGTTTTGAAGAAAAAGGAAAAGTCTGGGTGGGGGGACCTACAATAAGCTGCCTAAAACACGTTAAATATTACTACTTTGTCAAAAATAGATAGGCAAAATCCAAAAAAAAAAAAAATAGATAGGCGAGTTTTCAAGTGGAAGCCAAAAAATGCCTATTTATAATATTTATCTTTCAGCTATCATAAATGTTATAAACAAATAATCTTAACCAAATTTAATGGTTTCAAACTTTCACAACATGCACTATTACCACAGAGAAGTCCTCAAATAAATATTACAAAGAAAAATTGAAACTTCTTTTTTCATGGGTAGGAATTATATCTTTGCATTACCAGTTAAAATTGCTGATTTAGTTTTAGAGGAGTTTTTGCATGGTCAATTCTATGAGTGCTTGCGATAAAAAAGTTGTAACACGATGCAGAATTGCTTCTAATTATGACCATACCATTAAAAATTGCTTCGAACAATTGAATCAATTTTTTGGATAAAAAAGTGATAATATTATGTAAAATAACTATTATTTTGCTTAACAGCTTCGATTTAATCCTAAAAACATTCATAACAATTTACATTCAGGAAATTCATGGCACAAGTAAGGAAAAGAGCAAAGTGGAGGGCAAATTTATATTCCAAAAAAATAAAATATCCTCCAAATATGACAACATATTTATGGTATTTGATATTAAAAAATCATTGCAAACTAATAAGGTAATCATTGCAAACTAATAAGGTAATTAAGATTGTAAAATTTTCAAACATATTGCTTGCATCTAAGAAAGTGTTTGGAAACAAAATTAGAATTTTAAGTTGGAACTTAAACACTCTAGCATGTGAAAGCTTTATGCTGTAGTAAACTTTTGCTTTTTATTGTAGCATATGAGAGCTTTACACTATAGCAAGTTCTAACTAACTTGTCAAACTAAACCTAAATATTGCAATTAGGTCAAGCCACTTAATGAGCCCGATGATTTTTGAGCCAATCACGACATTACAAAAAGGCTCATTTGGTACATAGATTCTAATCTTGGACTATGTCATGAAATGGAGCATGATGGTGCACAAAGTCAAAAATGCCCCGTGGCCCCCACTGTTTTATTTGTAATTATTTGGGGTGTTTGGCAGGTTGATCCGAACCACTATCTAGACCATTTTATCAGTTATAAACTGTAAAAAACTCTCACATGCTACAATAACAATAAATTAAAAAGAAAAAGAGAAAATTCGCTACAATGTAAAGCTCTTTCATGCTACAATAAAAACAGTTCTAACCAACAGTTCTAACCGTCCTGCCAAACACCCTAATTATTATTTTAATATTTTAATCAAAGTTTCACAATGAGTACAACACAAGTCAAGCACAATGACATAATGAATACAATTTTGTTATGATTATATTACTTTTCTTTGGACCCCACAGATCAAGTTTGTAGTGGCTCCAAAAGACATGGTTCCAATTAGAGCTATAAATTTAGGCTAGGTCAAATAGGCCAACCCATGGCCTGTCTCTTTTGACCCAAGCCTGACTGAAGTTTTAGACCCAAACTATAACCCGATCGAGCCAGACCGATTAAATAATTGTTTCATTTTATTTTTATTTTTTTAATTCTCTTGTAAACATTCGGGCAGTTCAATCCTGGCCCAACCCAACCCTAAGCCCATACAAGCTTTGGACTAGGCTAGGCCTCTAATTTCATTAATCAGGCTAGGTCGGGTTGATTTTGTAATGCCCTAGAAAATTTATTAATTTAAATCCATTATTTATTTAGATTTAATTAATAAATTTTCCCCGATAGATCATATTTTTAAAAAACTACGATAAAGTGTAAAACATATATGGATAATGCTAATATGTATTCTATCTGTAAAGTTTGTGCATTTTGGGATATTGCTAATATACGAATTTTTGTAAGTTTAATTACTCAATAGTTTGTAAATAATATCCTTGAAATAAAATTTTTATCACAATTAATTATAGTATTGTGGTAAAAATTAATAAATGATAAAAGTATTAATTAAATTGATGTTTTGCAGTCATGGTCTAAACAACTTTCTTAATTATAAATAATGTAAAGCTCTCACATGCTATAGTAAAAACAATTCTAACCACCACACCAAAACACCCTCTATATTAGAAAAGCATTCTATAATCCAAAACAGTATAAAAATAGTTAATTATCAGTCAGTTGAACTGATAAAGAATCTATGTCTACAACATATTGATCGAGGAAACACAGTATGGAAAGACATACAGAGCTAAAAAGATACACAATAAGTATAATTATACTGTTTAAGCAAAAACATAGATATATAGGATACTGTGTTGGGATTAGAAAAGGTAGGTAAAAAGTAAGTAATTATATCATAGAGTGCTTAAGAATCTATTTCCTCAAATTTTTGACTAATAGAATAAGAAAAATACAATGCAATATAAAACTACACTATGTAAAGTTTGTGGGACCCATCATTAAATGCCACCCAAAAGAGTGGAATTTTGCTACAATATCCCTAGATTTGGCTGGATGTTGCCCACGGCTTTTGAGCTAATAGATTACCATAAAATTTCCAAAGTGGCGACCATGCATGATGAGTCATCAAGTGGTAATAAATTGCATGGGAACATGATATTATCCATGCAAAATTTGAAACCAAAAATCACTTCACTTCTTCCCTTGGGTTTAGCAACCCTAGAGCTTCACTTTCCATAAGTGTTTGCTCCAAAACAACCCAAAGATTCATCTCCTACTTAAGAAAAAAGATCAAGACCAACATCCAAGTTCAAGGAAAGGCAATTCTCGAAGATAAATCCTTGATGTTTCTTATGTGTTACTAGGGTTTTCTTTTTTGGAGGGAATCTTGATATGAATTTTCATGCCATGGCTTATGTCTATGAAGATTGACAAAAATCAAGCTCTATTAAGGCACACAAGCTCACAAATCCTTTGATGAAAAGTTTAATCTTCTATTTTTAAGTTTCTTGTTGTTTCAATTTTTTTATCAAGTTTAGTATGTAATTGCTTAAAAATAGACCATGGCATTTTTTATGAATGCTATAGCATGTATATGTGGTGTGTTGTGTATTCTTGTGATGATTGAAGACTAGAAACTAGGGGTTCGTTTGATAAATTGATTCGAATTAATGATTTGATTTGAGTTACTGTGATTTGAATTAGGATTTAAGTTAGTAATTTGAATTGTTATATGAATTGGTGGTTGGATGTATATTTAGGTTTTAATCTGAGTATGGAATAAAATTAAAATTTGTATTTAGAGAGGTAGTGAAAATAGTTTTTGATTTATTAACAAATCTAATAAAATCTTAATATTAGTGATCTTAAAAAATATGCAATGTTGATCTTAATTTATTCATCTCTTCACTAGGAACACAATAAAAAAATAATCATCTCGAATGGATATCTAATGAAGAAGTTATGATTTTTTTTCCTCAAGTATAAGAAATAGAATTTTAGTTTTTACTGTAGTAGATATATCTGAGTATCAAAAGTTTAGGGGGAAAAGAATTCTAAAAACTTGGATTCTTAATACTCAAAGGATTTGATTTTGAGGGAAACAAACACGCATCCAAAAGATTCTTGATACTCGAATCTAAATTTGAGTCCAAATAGTACTCAAAACAAACAAACCTTAGTTTTTCATACTTTGGAAATTAAGTTTGAAAAACCTTTTTTTATAAAACAAAGTTTAGACAAACCCCAAAGAGAGATGATTTTAATGAACATTAAGATCAATTTATTCTCTCAACAAATCGTAAATTCTGCCAAAATAGTGAAAGTTATAATTATTATGAACAAAGTCTTGTAAAAATTTTAAAATGATTAAATTATAAAGATTCATACAACTTTAGTAGAATAAAAAAATGGCAGAAAATTATACTGTGTAGTGGAAATTTCAAAAAAGTTAAAATAAGAAAGTTGTATATCTCGACAAAATTATAAAAAATTGCAAATGGCTTGTTAAAATTCCATACGGTTTATGAGATATGAATTTTATGAATTTTTATCGCAAAAATTTCAACGAATGATAAAAAGAAAAAATGATTTTAAATTAAAGGAATTTGAATTGGAAACTTTAGAGAATTTTAATCCTTTCTAAAAACCAAGGCCAATGGTATAAAATAATTGTTTTTGATTTTCGAGAGTAAAATTGTCAAAATTTTCATAATCTAGGTTAAAATCGTAAAGGTAAAATGAGTTTTCACCATAAAAAGAAAATTGATGCCTAAAATTCTTATCCTGCAATCAAAAAGTAATATTTTGTGATGATTAAGGGCCTGAGATAACAGGTTCATTTATTTTTAGTCAAATATGACAAAACAATGAGTTCTGAAGATGAATAAACACTCCATAGCACCCTAGAGATAACAGGTTTAGTTTGGTCAACTTGACATACTCTGATCATAGGGCTAGAAGTCTAAAGAAAAGATTTGGTTAGCTTAAAAAAGTAGATTTTTGACTTTAAGCCATGTCATTTTCGGCAAGACAAAAAGCCATGCTTAGAAAGCCACTTGATGAGTTTGCTCTATGGGGAAAGCCTGGCTATAAGTCTGACCCTAACACAAAGCACATTTCCTAGAGCAGTCAGTAGAAACTTTTGCTCTTCTCACCTTTCTTCTATTAATACCTTGCTCTTTCACTCACGTGGAGACATTAAGATCACAATGATCTCTCTTTATTAACTAAACTCTAGCCATTTTTCTCCATATACTCTCCCCTTTTCCCTATCTAAGTTTGCACCATTTGGACTTAAAGAGCTCTTCTAAAGCCTGTGCCCTTTGGACCTTACTACTTTAAGAGGGTTCTTCCAAGGTCTGTGCATTCGGCCTTTAGTTGCTCTAAGAATCCTTCTTAGATCTCTTTTGAGACACTTCCAAGAAGCACCACAAGGTCTGCGCCCTTCAAATATGTGGACTTTTGGAAAGTACTCCCTTGGATCTCTAAGATACCTCTCCAGCCTTTCCCTCTAAGAAACCAATAAACTTGTTAATCTTTCGAGCTATCAGAAGCCATATTGATAGTTTTAAATCCTCCCAAAGTATTTTTGCTTCAGTAAACTGTTAGAAGTAAATATATGAAACGCAGCAAAAGGGACGGATCATTGACAAACAAAAATTTTCAAAAAAACTTTGTTCATCGGGTGTAGCTATATAATTTTCATTAATAATCGAAAGCGTTGAGAACTTTTTATAAACCTTTTTAAGATTATCAGGGTATTCTAGCTTTTCTTTTTAACACTACGATCTTTCAAGCCGGGCCTCCACACCAATGGAAAGATAAGTGGACGTTAAACTGTAAGAATGAATTAACCTCACACTTTTCTGGATCTGCTATGTACTCAACACATGAGATAGCAGACTTTTTTTTTATTTTTTTAAGAGAAGACCTCTTAGTTTTTTTCTTGAATATTCTGTAGAAGTTACGTGAAAAATATTGATTTTTTTTTTAAGATAACTGTTATCTCTAACTTTTTATATATGAGCAATTAGTTATTTTTTAATTAATTTTTAATTATTTAAAATATAAAATAACCACCATATTAGATATATAGGGAAGAAATATACTCTACATGATCCGTATTTCTTTTCCCTTGTTTTATTATTAATCAAAACCAAATCGTGAACTAATTCTTCATATATATACACGTAAAACGTGATCCTTTCTTTTTTTATTTTTTTTTAAGTTAACGTTTACGTATTCATATATAATATATATACAAGTTTATACATTAAAAAAAAACATAAATGAAAATCATTTACGTATATATATGTTAATATATAATAAAATCTAATGTATATATGTTAAAATTCAAAAAATAAATCTCATTTATTTAAGAATAGATTTTAAATATAATCAATCAATTAATTAATTAATACTCAATTAAATGTGACAACATTTATCACATTATATTATGTGTTACAGAGAATATTCTTCTCTATCATATTAATATCTTAAGTATGAAATAATTAATTTGGAATTCAATAGTTCCAAATTAAACATATATAATTCATTTTATGCATTAAATATAATACAGTGTTATAGAGGTGGCATTGGGGACCTATAGACCTATAACATAAACTCCAATAAATTTGACAATCAATTAAACTCTTTGATTAATGTGCCAAATTTATTAGTTTTATTGTTATTCCACTTAAAACCTGAAACTAAACTCTTGAAATTATAGTAAAATTACTCAAAGAAAAATAACGAATGGTCTGTTAATATAATCATTACATGTAAGTTAGTCCTCCATGAATAGTTCATAATAAAAGCTAAGTTTAATTTTCGTTTACCTCTTTTATTACCTCTTTTATTCTTGATTAGCAATAATTCTCTAATAAACAGTTCATTCATAATCTTATTATAAACAAGCGCTTTACAGTTCAAACTTTGAGTTATCACCCAAGAAAACTATTTTTCTAACTTCCATTAGAAAGGAATAGATTTCATATCTGTATAATATTATTCCTAGCTATTTATTACATTATGTTTCTAAGATGCTAAGTTATGATCGGTGTTTAGACAAATCTTACCATGCAAGTCAAAAAACATAATGTCATAAACAGGAGACTAATAAATACTCAGGATTAAGACTGTTAAATAGATGACCATCATAGTGATAAATTTGAATACTCTATTTAGAACGGATGATTATTAGAGATTCATAATTTATCTAGTCTAGTCCAATATAATCTCATTATATAAAGTACCTCCAATCCAATGTCTCTACATTAATAGCCTGGACAAGACTATTTCATTTTAAGTGAGATTGGACCGTATTTGTAATATTTAATTAAAGATCCCAAACTTTAATTAATTATTACAGACTATTTAGATTATTATCTATAAATTTTATCCCTAAATATATAACACTTATATGCTAAATTTATTGTCTCATAAATAATTATAGAATTTTCTTGATGTTTATTAAAAGTAGTCATAATACATATAAGCAACCATAATAATTATAAATGCCACTTTATATATTTATTAACAATACGTACAATGTCACAGCTTATAAGGCACTAAACCCAACAAAAACATCTCTGTTAATTTGTTGCATACTTCCCCCACTACATCTCACTTGCATGCTGCTCCATTTGATTCCTTCGTGACTATGCCTTGGTGAGAATAACAACAAAGTGGGCCTTATGAGCTATTCTTATTTGAATCACTTTGGATCTAATTATCCCACTATTTCATTGGAAGTTTTGTCGCACTTCATTTATTTGCTTTTCAAAACCTTTGACTTTGTTGGTATCGTTGTCAATAAATAATAAACGTATGCATGTGTACATCTAACACGTCATACCCTTCCAATCTCCGAAACCTCAACAAAGATATTAATTCGTAAGAAATATGACAAATATGAAAACAAATTGGTGATATCGATGAAGTTCAAACACATATTGGAGTTGATCAATGTCATCTATGTTTGAAGATGTTTTGGGGGCACTATTTAGGCCCACTTTAGTATATGAAAGAAAAATGGTGAAAGATATTAATTTGGTAGAACATGCCAAGATCGACAAAACAAGATGTGGATTTAATGTGCGGTACAATAGGTGGCTACACTTTGTGTACTCCCAGATCCACAATTTATAATGAAAATATGCTTTGTCCACACTACAAAAGGCAACGCCTTCCATCCTAAATATGCCTTGCTTGCTAGATTTGCTAGTTTTTAATTCTTTTTAAAGTCATATTGTCATATATTCAATAATGCGGGCTATAGTACAACTAATTTGAAATAAAATCCTAATAGTTTGTAGGAATAATCGAATCCCTTAAAAAAAAACTTTCAGTCTTTAAAAATCTTTTGGTTAAATTCCCTAAAAAAAAACTTCCTAATTTTATGTGCCAAACAAACGTAACGTATTATATGCTATATATATAGGTGATCTATGGGGGAATTATTAACCGTGTTGTTCTCTTTATCTCTTTTCCATTTTTTCATACTAAGGTTAATATATATTTTTTACAACATCTCAAGTCAGTTCAATCCAAGACTACAATGGTTTCATCAAGTTAGTTTAAGTCCAAGAGTAAAATAGGTTCATCAACCATTGAGGGCACACTTTCGATTATTGTGCTATTGATTTTGGATACATGGACATCTCAAACCATGTCTCGCTCATTGCATGAAGCGTTGACGTCCCTCGAGGAGAAGCACTTGTTGATATCAGGCACCCTATATGCATGACACCCTATGAGTATAAAGCCAATGACTTGAATGGATCAAGAATTGCAAAGGCGTCAAATGAAGGTAAGAGCACATTTGCAAACAATGGATTCTTTAGCCAGAACGACTTATACAAATACAAATGCTCAAGATGGTTAAGGATAACTTCAATTTCATTAAATGGTTCAACAAAGAAGAGAACTATAGTTGCAAGTTAAGTATAATCAAGTTTGCAGACTAGGAGAGGAGGCTGTAGTGTTGGTTCTTTACAGTCACATATTTTACTTCAAATGCATCACATGTTGGAATGAGATCAATCAGTCATGTCCGATTTGCCGCCAAGTCATCCATCATATCCCCGAGCCTGAAATTGTCGAACACTAATCCAAAATCGCCTATTTCACTAAACTAGTTTTGAAATTATCGAGGAAAGAGATTGTAAAGAAGGTTACAAATTTTTTTTTATTTGATTTAAAGTTTAGTTTATACATTTATGATTATTATTATTATTATTTTGTTATGAGCATATACGTTCAAATACATGTGATTTAGGGCTTATTTGTTTGGAGAACTCTTTGGATTCTTTAAACTCAAATTTGGATTTGAGTATTAAAAATCATTTGGATATGTGTTTGTTTCCTCCAAAATCTAAATCTTTTAAGTATCAATAATATAAATTTTTAAAGTTTTGACTTCCCTTAAACTTTTGATACTCGGATATATCTGCTACAATAAAAACTAAAATTCTTTCACTTGTATTCGAGGAAAAAAAGTCATAACTTCTTCATTTGTTATCTAATTAAGATGATTCTTTTTTCATTGTGATCCTAGTGAAGAGAATAATAAATTAAGATCCATATTGCATATTTTTTAGGATCATTAACATTAAGATTTTATTAGATTTGTTGATAAATCAAAAACTATTTTCATTACCTTTCTAAACACAAATTCTAATTTTATTCTATACTCAGATTAAAACTTAAATGCACATCTAAACGTCAATTCGGATAACAATTTAAATCACTAACTTAAATCTTAATTCAAATCGCACTAATTCAAATCAAATCATTAATTTGAATCCATTTACTAAACGGATTCTTAGTTATTTTTTAATTAATAATTCAGTTTGAGATACTTTTGTCGACATATATATATTAGAAACATATATATCTCTGTTTCTGATATGGAACTCCTTCTATATCACAACAACCATTATTGAGAAATTTTCTTTCCCTTTTTTTAAAAAAAAAATTGATGTTAGAGGATTTGAACTCTTTATTTTTAGATAAAATCATATGTGATTTACTGCTAAACTATGCACACATCCTAATTTTATTTTTTTGAATAAGAAAGGATATTTCATTAAATTGAAACCCCTGAATTACATGAGACAATACCCTTAACCTTAACCAACTCCATCAGTAAAATCTGGTGAAACTCAAGGCAAAAGACTTATCGAGACTTGACAACGGAAAAGGTTCTTTGATACACTAATAATAGAGCACATGTAAGGCTCATTTTGATAAAATCTTTACAATTGATGGAGATGTTCGATCGATTAACAGCACATAACATGAAACACATAGGCCACCAAACACTCCGCATAGACTAATTTCTAGCGAAAAACAACTAAACTAGAAAAGGTGGGAGACAACCTTTGTTATTATAATAAAAAACACTAGTGTCACAAACATAGACATAAAACAAATAAAATAAAACCCAACAAACGATTGAAAACTTGGTGTTGTGTTGGTGGCTGTCAATGGAAACTTACCTCACCACTAGTGACCAATGCCTCCCTCATTCGCTTGGGCTGACCGGTGCGTCTCTCCTTCACCAAAAGTCCCCTTCCCCTAGGTAGAGCCTCCCTTACCTCAGCACTGTCTCCTCCCCTAGCCCTTGGATCCAAGCCAACCCACCCTCCTCTTCCGCATACATCATGGAAAAACCACGAGATTTGTAAATTCTCTCCTTACCTTCTCCTTTCTTGTCCAATCACCATGGCCGTCAAACTTTTTGATCCCGACATCATTGCCTAGGCCTTGTGGACACAAATTTGTGCCTTTCCTCCAGGTTTCACCTCCAGCCAATTCCGACCATCAAATCCTTGTCATTTCCCCCATTTCAAACGGAACAGAAAAATAGCCCACCCCACTTCGAGTGCCAAAGATCAACGGCTGCTCGAGAGCAGCACTAAGCATCATCCTTGAGGAAGAGAGAAAGGCCACGGCGCTAGACTTTAGAGGTGCTTTCTTTTGGGGTTTGTTTATTAATGAGGGAAAAAAAACTTGGTTTTTAGGTTTCTTCTTAAAGTCCTAATTTTAGTTATATGAAGGCTGATAATAGCAAACCAAGGTTACATAATAAATAAATAAATAAATGAGTAAATAGCTCGGTTGTTTCTAATCTTTTTAAAAGTTACAAATTGGTCCCCAATCTTTTTTTTTATTTAACTGGGTCTTACTTTCTAAAAGGATGCAATTTGGTCCCCGGCCGTTAAGTTTGATTGTTAAAAATTATTAAATATCATTTTTAATTAAAATTACTAAATTCATTTAATTAATTGGTACATCAAAAAATTAAGAGTAAATCATGGCCATTGATTCAAAAACACTATATCACAGCCATTTGTTTGATTTTTACCAAGAAAAAATATCAAAATCAGAAAAAAGGAAAAAACAAAAAAACAAAAAAACAAAATAAGACCCATACTTAAACCCACCACCTCCTCCCCGTCGTCCACTCCTACCTATTGCCCCCTCCCTCGTTGGTGACCCTTCCTCTGCACCGAACCACCCGAATCCCAACTGACAACCCCACCTTCAAGCCCAACCACCCCACCCCCATTCCCTATCGCACCCTACCCTCCTTGTTGCACCCCTACTCCCTATCGCCTCCTGGGACAACCGTCGACCCCTACAACTTCACCGGCATCTTTTGCGACACCGACAAGGTTGTATCCCTCAACCTTGGCGATCCCAGTGGCGACTCCCCTGGCCTTACTAGTTGAATTGAGACCCAGTTATGGGAAACTCTCTGCACTCGCTGAGATCTCCATTGTCCCTGGCTATGTCTAACTGATTGGTCTTCCCTAATCGATCTTGCAATTGAAGAAGGGGATTGATTTTCAAATTAAAAAGGGGGTAGGAGGTGTTGCCAGCCAGAGATGGGGCTGGGTTGGGTGTGGTTGGAGAGAGAATTTTTTAGATTGATTTTTTTTTTAATTTTTTTTGGATTGATTTTTTTGAGATTAAAAAGATATGATTTTTTTAAACTAATTTTTTTTAGTAGAGATCTAATTTTTTATCAAAAACTTCTGATTTTTTTAATAAAAAATCTAATTTTAATAATATATATTTATTGTTTTTTATTTTTTTACGTTTTAATTTTAATTCCTTTAAAATGTATTAGGTATTTTACCAAAATACCTTTATTAAAGTGGTCAAATAAAATTTTAACTATCAAATTTAACAATTATGAATCAAATTACACCCATTTTTGAAAATTTAGACTCAATTACATCAAAAAATTAAAGACCAAATTATAAATTTTTAAAAAAGATGAAGATGAAACGAGCTATTTATCCTAAATAAAAAGCAGCAATGCAAGGAAAAGATTACAGTCGGCACAAATGGCATGTCGTGTCTTGCACTTAAAAACGACAACACGACATGTCCCATCAGTTTAAACGACAGTCTATTAGGCGACGTGTTTCCAGTTTAATCGGCGAAACCACAAAAACAAAAATAATTTTTGATGCCTTAAATAGGGCACGCAAATCGCTGATTCTCAGGGGAGAAAATGGAGGCGTGCTTGACGAGGTGCTGCAATGGCGGTTCTCTGCTCAAAGCCCTCAAACCTCTCCAGTCGAGACTTGCAAAGCCACTCACTTACTCTCTCTCTTCTGCGAATCCACCCTCCGGTACCGCTTAACGCTTTCTCATCAAGAATCTGATAGTTTGTTATATTAAAGAAAAAAAACTAAAATTAACAAACATTTGATAAAATCTAGAGTTATTTTTCGAGAAATCTAGATAAATTTTGATAAAATATGGAATAGGAACTCTTAGAAGAGCATACGACGGTCTTTTGTTGGACGCCGGAGGCACTCTCTTGCAGTTGGCCAAGCCTGTTGAAGAGACCTATGCTTCAATCGGAGCCAAATATGGTTAGCTTTATTATTATTATTATTATTTTGGCTATTGGGTTATGGAAAATGCTCTCTTTCTCTCTCTCTCTTCAATCTGTAATGACTTGTGACTTTTAGTGTTAGCTGTGCTATTCGCCAGAGAGTTAGTTAAAACAGTTAAACTTGTGTTTGTATAGGTTTTCAGGCCTGACATCAACTCCAGATGAAATAAAGCAAAATAGAGTATTTTGTTATTTTAGTTATTTTTATTTTTGGGCTATTGGGCTATTCAATAAGTTATAATTTGTGTCTCTCAATTGCGAATTTGTGATCGATTAAAAAGTTGTTGATGCTTAAAGTAGCTTGTTGGGTTCATAAAAAACAGAGATAGTTGAGAGTTAAATTTGTGTTTTGTAATGGTTTTCAGGTCTTGCTGCAACTCCATCTGAAATAAAGCAAGGATTTAAGAGAGCATTTGCTGCTCCATCATGGCCTGAAAAGCTTCGCTACCGGGTTTCTGCTAAATTTCTGAGATCTCTAGATACTTATTTCATGCCAAAAGCAATACATTATGCAGTGTTCTTATTTTTTCTTGGATTCTAGTTAAGCTATTGTATGTTTACTGATAGGGAGATGGGAGGGCATTTTGGAAGCTTGTTGTTTCTGAAGCCACTGGGTGTTCTGACATTGATTATTTTGAAGAACTTTATGAGGTAATCTTTCTTTAAATGCCCAACTTTGCTTGTTCTTATCATGAGCGCTATCACTGAAGTTTAAATATAAGTGGTTTCTGGTTTTCTTCTTTAGTACTATGGTAATGGCGATGCTTGGCATCTTCCTTCTGGAGCTTATGAAACAATAGTCCTCCTCAAGCATGCTGGAGGTTGTATTTAGCAAGTATTTCTTTTTCTCCTCTTTGATTTTCACTGCCAGAAAATGCATGATCTTCCATTGTTTATAAATGATGCCTGCTTTATGGACATTGCATTTGACAATGCAGTTAAGGTGGCCGTTGTATCCAATTTCGACACCCGCTTGCGGAAGCTATTGAAGGACCTCAATGTTCTAGACCTGTAAACATTGGCCCTTTCTTCTGATTGATTTTTACAAATCTCTTCATTGATTGGAAAGAAATAAGAAGGAAAACCTACTTGTTTGCCCTTACAACAATTTTGCCATTGTTTCTTTATAGGTTCGATGCTGTCATTATATCCTCTGAGGTTGGATATGAAAAGCCAGATTCAAAGATATTTGAAGCCGCTCTGGGTATGCATAGAGGAAGCCGATTTTCTCCTTGTAGACTCATAACTTTGTAGGAGTTTGATTTATTCTATTTGTTGTACTTATGATCAACGTCTCTTAGAAAATAGTTAAAACATTTTTCCGTCTTTACATTGTGGCTTTCTGTTACTTTGGGCGAATACAACTGGCTTCTTGGGAAATATAATGGAAAAAAAAAAAAATCAGTAATTCTAAAAGAATCTGCCGATACTTTAACGATCCTTTGCACTGTTATAGATCAAATTCATGTGGAGGCTTGCAAAGCAGTACATGTTGGAGATGATGAAAAAGCAGACAAAGACGGTGCTAATGCCATTGGCATAGATTGTTGGTAAGAACATTTGAAAGATTGTATGCATTAGCTTGTGGTTCCTTTGGAGTTATTTGATTACATAGGGCTCATAAATCAAATTTTTTTTCATGGAAGAAGTTCGTAGTCTAATACTGACAGATAACGGGTTGAGTTTTAACAGTTATATTCTTATTCTGCTACTACCAAAAGAACGAGGTTTAAGTAACTGTAGGAATGGATTGAGAAATAGCTTATATTGTATGACAAAGCTAATTGCTATGGATCACAATAAGCAGGTTGTGGGGAAAAGATGTGAAGACATTCTCAGACGTGCAAAATGGTATTCTCATTTCAAAGTCGTAGCTTCTGAAAATAAGGCATGAATCGCAGACTCGAGACCATAATCCATGTTTCTTTGCTGCTTTTCTGCTCCTTGTTTTTAGTGTACTACGATGGAAAATGTGGATCTGAAGTCCTTATCCCTGATGTATTCTGCTGCAGGAATAATTGAGGAAGAATAACTCGGTTTGTTCAACAGAAAGGGGGAAAAAAGAAATTTGGAGGTTTTAGGAATATTTAATGGGAACATGAAATGGTTTTGTAAGTTCTGATGCAGCTGTTAGTCATATTGAATTTTGTTCATGAAAAGATGAGAAAATATTGTTCACGTTCAACATGTATGATTTTTTTTTTTTCCGAGCAAAGCGATTTCCCATTCGCTCTCTGGTGAATGGAAGTGAAACAATAGTGAACTCCAGAAAAACCCTTGACAAAAAGACGAGACCAACACAGAAAATCCCTTCATCAATTATCTTGACAGGAAAATATAAGCGCAAAACCTCCATGTAAACTAGTCAAGCATTGCTGTGTTTCGATTCAGCTTTTCGTTCTTCATGTTTCAACCGAAAATCTTTATCAGCAGGTCAAAACTTCAAATGCTGAATTATCACCATCCCTCAACTTGAAAACGTCATAGGGGAAAAGTAGAAGAGCTGTAACAGCGCAAATGAATATCCATTGAAATATTCCATTACCTAAAGAAGTTGCAATACAACTTGTCGAATGCTAAGAGAAGCAAACATTTCTTCTAGGCAAGGTAGCGATACAATTTTCTGTCTGTGTTGTCCCTTTCCAAAAAATCACGCTCGATGAGAGACTCAATGCGTTTCTTAATCTCTGTTGGGTTAGCTAGGAAGCGTGATTGCAACTGTTTCGTGACCTCAGCTATGATATTGTTGTGATCGAGAGTCTTCCTTGATTTCATGATCCTCACAATTGCAGCTTCAATCTGAGGCTTCCTGTCCTCCTCCACTCTCTGACGGGTCTCCTGTTTTTCGGGTTCTGATTCCTTTTGGGCGACAACAGTTCCTATCTTCACCTTATAGAATTTGCTTGCAAATTTGTCGTTCACGAAGAATGCGTCGTCCTCAACTATGTCTTTACTCATAGGCTCTTTCCGAAGAACATTTTTTCCCTTCACGCAAGCCAACGATTGCAGGCACCTCTTTAGATCAGACGCAGGAATCTCTGTGGCCTGCTCAATCTCCTTATAGCTAAGCCGATCAGCATTATTAAACAGCATCAGGACACACATTTGATAAGTGGACACATTTAACTCATGCTTCTGGCCCTTCCCAAAAGAGGCCTTGATATCTCCTGTACCCATGTTACATTGCCAGGTCAACCTCCGGCCTGTATGGGTCCCAAGGTAATAGGATCGGAACTTCTCGCACAATGCTAACATTTCTGCTGGAAGGTTGCATGTGACACTGGGCTGAGTTGGCCAGGATCCTGTTGTCAGAACTTGAACGGTAAGTGTAGGTCCACCCCCTAGTTCAGGATGGCTTGCATAAAACCCTTGCATTGTGTCCTGAGAAGTTCTCATGTCTGTAAACATGCCCTCTAATTTGCAAGTAAATTGATATCCACACTCTGTCTTGAGCTTCACTATCAGACTTCTCTCTGCATCATCAGAGACGGTTTTACCAGACAAAAGCCTCTTTGCCAAGTGCTGCTTGTAATATTTTTCAAATACATCTTTTTCCTGTAGGTAGCGGAACAACATCATCACTTTGTCAAGAATGGTTTCTACATCTTCCTCGCTAAACCCCTTCAAACCTTTGCGAAGTTTGTCGTCAACAAACAAAGAAATAAACTCGGGTGAACGTGGGTTCAGATTAATGAAGTACTCAAATGATGAATTCAAAGCATTCTGAAATGTCTTGTCATTAGTAAATGACGAGCTAATAATTCCATCATACTTATCTTTCTCATCCAAGAGTCGTTGAACAAATTCCACAGGATCCTTTGACTTTTCTGGATCAGTAACCAACTGTTTACCAGTTTCTCTGATGTGAGAAGTCATCACATCACGTATCGTTGAAAGACCATTGGAAACCCGTCGGAACAAGTTGTACATTCTTTTCAGGTCCTCATACTTATCATCAAGAAGCATGTTCACCAGACCAGAATTTTCCATATGCACTAACCTTGGCATGTGGTTTGCAATCATCTCTTTCTCCACCACACTAGTTATCTTGACTTCACTCCTTGCATCCAAGTAATGGGTAACCCTTTCAACTTCCTCATTCAAGCGCCTCTCTGCCTCCTCCAAGTAATCCCCGCAGTCGCAACAGTCGATAAACTTTTGTGACTCACCCCGGTAGAACTCAGCTGAAACGTCAAGAAAAGGTTTCTCAAAGTCTTCTTGGTAAACAGAAGGACCCAAATCCATCAGCATCTTAATTATATTCCTCATCAGCCCCCTGTTAATAACTTCGCCACTCCGTTCCCTCTGTATAAGATCAAGAAGTGTAGTAAGAAGTCTATTCTGAATCTTAGGGGAGTGTACAATATTATCCCTCCACAGGTTCAGCCCAAGTTCGTGAACAGGTGTTTTCTGTGTACTTGGAATATAAGTCCTGTCCATGTACATCAGTATGTCTCGGATCATTTGCATAGCCTTAATGTGATCGTTCCATTTTCTGTTCAGTTCTTCAAGAAACAAACCTCCCTGAGCAGCTTCAATGGATTTTGATGTCTCTCTGAGATGAGAAGTCATAGTGGCGACCAGCCCTGAGTACAACTTTTCACCGAATTTGTGAAGCACCATATTGTAGGCATTTCTAAATCCACAGAGAAACTATAACATTATAAACTTTTCATCGTTTTAACAAATCCACAAATCTAACAACAATAAAGCATGTGTACGCACACGACTATGGCAGAAATTAGCATGTAAAAAACTATTAGTCAATCTTGTGCCCAGAAATTTCACAAAACCATGAAGGTATTTAGCTTGGCAAAGAGAAGCAACATATCCAACTCCAATTAGTTTGCATAAGGTTTAATCGAATTTTACTCCTCAAAAGTGTTCAGTTCAAACCCTTTCGAGCCATTCTTAATTAAAGCAAACCCATACCATGACATCTCTATGCCCTGTTCTAGCTGCACAGATATACCCGCCCATCAACAAACATATTCAGTTACGTATACTCCTCTCATAGGCAAAATGATCAATAATTATTAAAAAGCCCGAAACGTAGCCAATATAATAACATAATTAAATAAGTCTTCACAATTTTACTCAAAACTTACATCCTGTCAACATTGCTCCACAATTTCTCATCATAAATAAAATGGTTTTCTTTCATGTTTTTCTCGGTGTAGAGCTTATCACAAATATGAATAAAATATGTCTCATTTCATATGGAATCAGTAACCCTAAAAACAAAGCATCTTCGAATACTATAACCGAAGGCAACAAAAGATCTTACGAATTCAAGACCTACAATCCCAAACGACAAAATCAAAGCAAGACAATCGAATACCTAAAGTACGATCAAGATCAACAAATCAAGAACATAAAAAAAAAAAAAAAAAATCACCTCGTTCGCACAAAAAAGATTACAACAACACAAGTAAATTCCAGAAATCAAGAAATCAAAGAGAAAGCGAGGCGGACCTGTAGAGCTCTTCAAAGCTGAGGCCACTAGCATTGAGATTGTAAATCTCGTGAATTGCATGTTCCAGAATCTTCCACGTCTTCTCGGCGTACTTCGGATCCACCACAACCTTGTGCTTGAAAGCCTCAATCTGGAAATTCCTCTTCTTCTGATTGCTCATCGCTTTCTTCTCCGATTCCCGAAGTTTTCTCCGAAATCCAAACAAGCGAAAAAGAGAATCCGAATCTGAGCCTAACGATCCGACATGAGAATTGAGAAAGATCAACGAATTTTTGTACGAAATTCGAAGCGAAATTTGTGAAGAACGAAGCAGAGAAAGGAGATCAAGCGAGATAGCGTTTGGTGTTTGGTTGGAGGGAAGGAGAATTGATCGATGAATTGAAAAAGAGAAAAGGGGAAAAAATAAAAATAAGAAGGGTTTTTCTTTAAACAAATTGAGGGAGGTTTTAATACTTTTTTGGGAATTCTGCGAATCTGTGGATTACTATCGACATGTTGTGCAGGCTATGGTTTAAACCGTGTAAAAATTTTATATATTATAATAATAAAAAGATTAATATAATATAAAATTTTTATATATTATAATAAAAACAGTTTTAATCAATCGTTTTAATTATCTTATCAAATACATTTTGCATAAAATTGATGGTACAAAGAAAGCAAGGGAAAAAAATCTCTATTTATTTATTTTTTTAATGAGACAATATGCATTTAAGAATTCTTTAATAGGACGAAAAATTAGAGAGAAATAATAACAAATATTTTGTTTATAAATGATAGTATTGACAATGACTATTAGAAAAAATTAATTACAAAAATTGTAATAAATATCTTTTTTTTTTCAAAATTATTAGTAGTAAATATCATGGTTTTAAAAATATTTATAAGAAATAGTAAATTTATATCGTAAATAAATATTTACACTTTTATTTATGATGTAAATAATTATTATTTAAAAAATAAACAAATTTAAGGTATAAATAATTTATATAGTTTGTGTTTATGGTATAAATAATTATGCGAGTAATTGTAAATATGCAATTTAGAAGTGTTTACAGATGGAATTACACGAATTAAAGATCAATCTATAATCCAATTCGTGTAAAGAGCTTTGAAAGTTTAGAGGCAAAAAGATGATTTTCAAAATTCAGGAGCACAATAAAAAGTTTTAAAAGTTTAACAAGTAAAATGGTAATTTTAAAAGTTTAGAGGATAAATTGAATAAAACCCTAAAATTTACGAGGGATAAGTGTTGATAGTCTTTAAATTTTAATTCAAACTTTCACTTCGAATTGTTAAACTATACCGCTAAATATATATGTATATATATATATATATATTTCTAGCAATGAGTAATGAAATTTTTTAAGCATTAGTAGAAAAGTGAAATGCAATGTATAAACAAGCATTCTATTATTTTAGGAAAGCTTTATGGTGCAGTGAAAAATGTAGTATACTCTTAGAGTAGTGAGCAGCTTTGACTTTTGAATCAATAGTTAAAAAAAAAGTGTATTAAATCAAAATAAAGCATTCCACATATAATTCAACACCTAATTAAAATTTTATTCTAAAAATGAAAAAGAAAACACACATTAAATTTCTTGTCCATCGTTTCTGTCACATCTGCTGATGATGCGAAGTAAAGGAGGACAAATTTTCAATTGCCAACAATGGCCTCTGCAAAGCCCGTTGCCAAGCCATTGTGAATCCTATCTTCGACACCTACGAGCCAAACACTAACCGTCATAAACCTCATTGTTAAACCCCACAAACGTTGATGGGGCCCCCACAAACCTCATTAAAGCCTCTACAAATGTCGTTGAAGCCTTGGCAAACCCCATCATCGAGTCCTTATGAGCTCTGTCAAAAGCCCCAAACTCCTGCAAAGCCCGTCTTGTCGTCAAGCGAGCAAGCTGAGATCCAATGACGTGGTGTATGGAAAGTGTGAAGCTGTTGATGACAACGTAGAAACTTGCACTAACTTTGGGATCTTAGAATTAGGGTTTAGGCATGCTTTAAAATTAAGAGTTGAGTTTAAAAGTTGTATTAAATTGATGGTTGAGATTTATTTAGATAAATATTTGATATAAAAAAAATTTTGTGATTTTTTTTTATTTTAAATTCCATAAACATTATAATTTTGAGCCATTGACTTACAGCCACAATTTACACTATATGGAGAATAGTAGCGCCCTCCATTACAACTTTTCAATTATTTTAACTTATTCACAGGCGTCGAAAATGTTTAACATAGAAAGGCATTAACAAACGAAACTGTCATGGAAACGTTTCTATGTAACAACAAAAACTCATAAATCAGGTAAAGCCCTACCTTCTCCACAAAGCTTGTCGCGAAGCCATTGCAAATCCTATCTTTGACACTTGCGAGCTCAACGCAAACCGTTATAAACCTTATTGCCAGACCCCACAAACGTTGATGGAGCCCCCATAAAACCCATTAAAGCCCTCACAAATGTCGTTAAAGCCTTGGCAAACCTCATTGTTGAGTCCTTGTGAACTCTGTCAAGAGCCCCAAACTCTTGCGAAGCTTGTCTTGTCGTCGAACGAGTAAGCTGAGATTCGATGAGGTGGCATATGGAATGGGTGAAGCTGCCGATGACAGCATAGAAACCTGCGCAAACTTTGGGATCTTATAGTGAGGGTTTAGACATGATTTAAAATTAAGAGTTAAGTTTAGAAGTTGTATTAAATCGATGGTTAAAATTTATTTAGATAATTATTTGATATAAAAAAAAATTTGTGATTTTTTTTGTTTTAAATTCTATAAACATTATGTGGGTGTTTGGAAGAGTGGTAGAACCGTTTTTACTGTAACATGTAAGAACTTTTTACTGTAGCAAATTTTTTTATTGTTACTGTAACATGTGAGAACTTTTTAATGTTCATAACTGAGATTATGATAAAAACCACAATTATCAAACAACACATATAATTTTGAGCCATTGGTTTACAACTAGATGGGCCAAAATTTACACACTCTGGAGAATAATAGCGGCCTCCATTTCAACTTTTTCAATTATTTTAACTTATTCACGGGCGTCGAAAATGTTTAACGTTGAAAGGCATAAACAAACGAATGTGTCACGGAAACGTTTCTATGTGACAACAAAAACTCATAAATCAGGCAAAGCCCTACCTTCTTCGTCTTCGCACGAATGGTATCGCAAACCAACCAACCAAAACCAAAACCAAAATCTTACCTTTCGTGTTTTACTAACTAATTCAAGCCAATATTTTGTATAACCTTAAATCAATTTGGTCAATTTTCATCATTTCAATCTCTCCAAAGAAAAGGGTTTTCGTTTCCCGATTGAATTTCACTTTCGAAACCGAAACCCATCGATCTTTCCGATGTCGAATTCGTAGGCTCTGATTCGGATTCTGATTTTTAGAGATCGGAGCTGGGTGTTTGGATTTTGGGAATTTTTTTTTGGGAAGAAAGTGATGAGCAACCAGAAGAAGAGGAATTTCCAGATTGAGGCTTTCAAGCACAGGGTTGTGGTGGATCCAAAGTACGCCGAGAAGACGTGGAAGATTCTGGAACATGCAATCCACGAGATTTACAATCATAATGCTAGTGGCCTTAGCTTTGAAGAGCTCTACAGGTTCGTCTCTCTTGCCTTCAGATTTTAGCTTCTAAATTCCTTGCGCTTCTGAAATTCGTCCAAAAGTGTTTGATTTTAATGCCTTTGATCATCCTTTAGTTTTTGAGGTTATGTAGTTTTACGTGGAGGAGATTGGTGGAAATGTTTGTCCCAATTTCTGTCCGTACAGGAATACTTGGTTATTTGGCCAAGCTATAAATACATATATGCATAATATATGTGTATATGTATATATAAAATTCATACACACGCCTGTTTGTGTGTTTTGCTTTGAATTGAAACATGCTTATGTTTTTGTTTCTATTAAAATATTTAGTTGTGTTTCATAAGATTTTTTGGCTTTGGTTGTAGCTGTACTACTTGTATATTTGCTATTGCTATGCCTCGCCTTTTGATATGGGCCACGCTTTTTTCTTTTTTGTTCTTTGTTCTTTGTTTTTTTTTTTTTTTTTTTTTTTAATGTTTGTATTAAGTTCTGCAGCGAGAAATAGTGGTAGGTGTAGAAACAAAAAATTATTTTAGTTGAGAGATGTAGAGGAAGATATCACCTTTAGTATAAAGACAGTATGTAACTTGTGATTAAATTTCGATGGCTATGTGCTTCGGTGTGTAGTGTGGTCATGTAAAGTTGGTTTTAAAGGAGAATGAAAAGTCTCATAAGGCTTTTACTGTTGTAATGCTAATTATGTCAACCCATGAATGAATACATTTGCTGTTTAGAAGCTGCTTTTATGTAGCTGAATATAGTGCGCAGATTGTGCGCTAGTAGAAAAGAATAAGGCAGAGAGGTGTTTTTTAAAGAACACCATTCGGTTCCACCATGACGCAAATTAATTTTAGTCAGCTTTCTTGTTTCTTTTAGCAAACTACACGCCTTGTACTTTGTGTGAAATATCTAAATAAGCTTATCTAACCAATCTGTCACATGCTCTGATGAATTCCTGGAATTACCAAGCACAAGCATGTGGTGTATTGTTGTGGGATTTGTGGTTTCTGTATGAATTATGAGTTTTATAACTTCATAGTTTCTTTATGGATTTAGAAACGCCTACAATATGGTGCTTCACAAATTTGGTGAGAAGCTGTACTCGGGTTTGGTTGCCACCATGACTTCTCATCTCAGAGATATATCAAAATCCATTGAAGATGCTCAGGGAGGTTTGTTTCTTGAAGAAGTGAACAGGAAATGGAATGACCACAACAAGGCTTTGCAAATGATCCGAGACATACTGATGTACATGGACAGGACTTACATTCCGAGTACCCAGAAAACTCCTGTTCACGAACTTGGGCTGAACTTATGGAGGGATAATATTGTGCACTCCCCTAAGATTCAGACTAGACTTCTTACTACAGTTCTTGATCTAATACAGAGGGAACGGAGTGGTGAAGTTATTAACAGGGGGC
>CAMOHE010055416.1:0-52997 GCA_946598075.1 Artocarpus hirsutus
AAGAAAATGAGATAGTCGATGAACATGAAGGAGAAGAGGAAGTAAATGTTCTAGAACTGCCTATTGCAGTAAGAAAAGGGGTAAGATCTTGCACTAAGCATCCAATTTCGAGTTAATACACTCACTCCAGGTTGTCAGGAGATTTCAGGGCGTTTATCTCAGAAACTGACAAGACTCAGATTCCCAAAGACATCCATGAAGCTCTTCAAGATCCTAAGTGGAAAGCTGCGGTGATGGAGGAAATGAAGGCTCTAGTAGACAATGGAACTTGGGAATACGTGAAGCTACTAGAAGGGAGAAAGGTTATAGGTAGCAAGTGGATTTTTACGGTTAAATATAGACCAGATGGAACTGCTAAGCGGTACAAGGCAAGACTTGTTGCCCAAGGATTTACTCAGACATATGGGATTGATTATGAAGAAACTTTTGCTCCAGTTGTAAAACTGAACACTGTTAGGATTTTATTGTCGATTGCAGCAAATTTGGATTGGGGGCTATATCAGTTAGATATAAAAAAAGCCTTTCTAAATGGCACATTGGAAGAAGAGGTCTACATGAGGGCTCCACCTGGTTTTGAAGTTCAAGGAGATTCGAGCAAGGTATGTAGATTAAAGAAATCTCTCTACGGCCTGAAACAATCACCACGAGCTTGGTTTACGCGTTTTAGCACAGTCATGAAGCAACTTGGCTACAAACAGGGACAAGCTGACCACACCTTATTTGTAAAAAGGGGTGAAAATGGTAAACAGGCAATTCTCATTGTGTATGTAGATGATATGGTGGTTACAGGCAATGATGAAGAGGAGATTGTAAATCTTAAGAAAAGACTTCAAGCCGAGTTTAAGGTAAAGGACCTTGGCATACTCAAGTACTTTCTTGGCATTGAATTTGCAAGGAGTAGAGAGGGTATCATTATTTCCCAGAGGAAGTACACCCTTGATTTACTCAAAGAGACTGGGAAACTTGGATGCAAGCCTGCAAGCACACCTTTAGAACGTCATTGGAAGAACCAAATATCCGAAAAGGATCCTCCTGTAAATAAGGAGAGCTACCAACATTTGGTAGGGAAGTTGATATATTTATCCCTTACCAGGCCAGATATTGCCTTTAGTGTGAGTGTTGTAAGTTAATTTATGCATGCTCCCACAAAAAGGCATATGGAAGCAGCTAATCAAATTCTGAGATATCTAAAAGGAAGTCCAGGAAAGGGTTTGTTATTCAGGAAAACTGGATCAAGAGATGTTATTGGGTACTCAGATGCAGATTGGGCTGGTGCAAGGGAAGATAGCAAGTCAACAACAGGATACTGTACAAAAGTATGGGGAAATTTAGTGACTTGGAGAAGCAAAAAGCAGTCAGTGGTTGCTAGGAGTAGTGCAGAGGCTGAATATAGAGCAATAGCTCAAGGAACATGTGAATTAATCTGGATCAGAAGGTTATTAGAAGACCTGAACATGCCTGTAGCCAGTCCTATGACTCTGTTTAGTGATAGCAAGCCTGCAATAAGTGTGGTCCATAATCCAGTCCAACATAACAGGATGAAGCATGTGAGAATTGATAGGAATTTTATCAAATCCGAGATAGAAAATAGAACGATTGTTCTCTCCTATGTTCCTACCAAGTCTCAAGGAGCAGATGTTCTTACTAAGGCACTACACAAGTCAAGCTTTGATCACTGTGTTTACAAGCTAGGAATGGTTGATATCTATTCATCAGCTTGAGGGGGAGTGTTGGAAAGTTACAATAAAATTCCACGATTATTGGAATAAATTAGTGGGATATTAGTTTTCAAAATTAAGATTTTTTTCTTTTCTGTTTTTCCTGATTGTGTGTTATTATACCAATTAATTGAGGATTAGTTTCCTAGAATTAGGGGATCATTGACTTATTTTTCTATTAAATACCATATAGTACTGTAATGAAAGTATTGAGAATAAGAGAAATTATTGTTTTCCTTCTCAAATTACTGTTTTCAGCCAGCTTAGCCGATTTATCCTCAGCCTCAAACTTCTTCCTCTGCTTTCTCCTCACGTAGGTGATACGAATAGGGGGAGATCTGCTAACTCCATCAGTCTCTAAACAATAGCACATGGCATGAAATGAAGTTTAACAGCTTTTGAATCAATTTGAGACCATTGGAAAAAACACCTATTAAGGTTTACTGTGTTCTTTGTTTAAAATAACATATGCTGTTAGTAGTATTTCCTTTGAAGAACAATGGTAGAATCAAGAATCAAGTATAATAACTTGGTCCTTTCAGGTGGTTTTTCTTTTTTCGGCAATTACTTGCTTTGATCTAACTGATGTCCTCTTATATTATGTCTTTTACAGTTCCCTCTCTTGTCCAAGAGCAGTCGGTTGCAAAAACTAGTATTGAAAGCCAGTGAGGAAAATTCTGAGGAAATTCATATGGTTGATTTCCCTGGTGGACCAAAAGCTTTTGAAATTTGTGCAAAATTTTGCTATGGTATAACTGTTACTCTCAATGCTTACAATGTCGTGGCTGCTCGATGCGCAGCTGAGTATCTGGGGATGACTGAGGACATTGATCGAGGTAACTTGATGTTTAAAATTGAGGTGTTTCTCAACTCAAGCATCCTACGTAGCTGGAAGGATTCCATTATTGTTCTCCAAACAACAAAATCACTTCTACCATGGTCTGAGGATCTGAAGATTGTGGGAAGATGCATCGATTCCATAGCTTCCAAAACATCTGTGGACCCTGCTAACGTCACATGGTCCTACACATTTAACCGGAAATTAGCAGAGCCTGATAGAATTATTGAAGATGGTATGAAGTTTCAAGAAAAAACAGAATCAGTTCCAATGGATTGGTGGGTTGAGGACATATGTGAGCTGGATATTGATCTCTATAAACGAGTCATGATTGGTGTGAAGTCCAAGGGTAGAATGGATGGCGCTGTGATTGGGGAGGCACTGAAAACATATGCAGTTAGATGGCTGCCAGATTCCATTGATGCATTAGTTTCTGAGGCACATTCCAGAAGGAACAAATCCCTTGTTGAAACAATCATTTGCTTATTGCCATCCGACAAAGTTCTGGGTTGTTCATGCAGTTTCTTGCTGAAACTGCTGAAAGTTGCTATTTTGATCGGGGCAGACGAGTCGTTGAGGGAAAATCTGATTAGTAGGATCGGTTTAAAGTTGCATAAAGCTTGTGTTAATGATTTATTGATCCCAGCAAGGCCTCCACAGATTACCACATATGATGTTGGGTTGGTTCAAACCATTGTAAGCCAATTCACAATGCATGAAAAGCTTAGTCGGGATCTTGATGCCCCTGAGAAGAATGAGAAGGGTAGTGATGATTTTATCTTAGGGAATGGTTCCTTATTGAATGTTGGTAGACTGATAGATGGTTATCTTGCGGAAATTGCACGAGACACAAATTTTACCCTTTCCAGTTTCATAGACTTGTCAAAGTCGATTCCTGAATCAGCAAGGCCTATTCACGATGGATTATATAGAGCCATTGACATTTTCTTGAAGGTATTCATTTCTTTATTTTTTTTTTTTCATTTCTTTTCTTTTACGCCTTCTTTCACCAGTTACTGTACTTCAAGGCATTAATCGTATTAATTATTCATTGGTTACTGTTCTTAGGAGCACCCGAGCTTGACAAAAGCTGACAGGAAGAAGATCTGTGGGCTCATGGACGTTAAGAAGTTGACAATGGAAGCGTCAATGCATGCCGCGCAAAACGACCGGCTTCCACTCCGAGTGGTGGTGCAAGTTCTCTTCTTTGAGCAGGTCAGGGCTTCTACTGTGGCTGCTGTGCGTCCTGTTAACAATCACCATCCCCACGATGCCTCCCGTTCTGTAACTGAAGGATGTGAGAAGCCGGCAGCAGCAGCGGAGAAACGCAACTCCCTAAAGAATCAGATGAGCCGGATGAAGCTAAACGAGGAGTTCCACAAGAGTGGAAAACTGGCCAAGAAGAACAGCAAAAACAGCAGGAGTGGTGTGCAACTATTGCCGTCAAGGTCTAGACGAATATTCGACAAACTGTGGGCTGTTGGCAAGGGACATGGTGAGAAGAGGAGCTCCGAGACCTCGGGAAGTTCTCAGAGTCCAACTTCTTTGGCTCCAGGGGATACAAAGTCCTCTGGTTCATCTTCAAGACACAGGAGGCATTCCATCTCCTAGAGAAGCGAGGGGTATTTTGGGGTTCTAATAAGAAGAGTTCTGGCAGTGGGAAAATGTTACAGTCGAGTGTAAAGAAAGAAAGGTGGTGGCATTTTGTTGCGTAGCTGATGGTGAAATCATGTTTCTATCTTCAAAATTGCTGCAATATAAGAATGGCTTTGCATGGTAAATATTTAATTAATCCGTTCATTTTGTTGTGGCCTATCTAACATCGGTCTGTCTAGTTGTATTATTATCTACTGCATTTCATTATATATATCTACCACTGCCGGCTAGTTCATTCGTTGTGACATGCACATTGTTTACAACTGCAAATTTGATTAGCACGTTTCGCTTTTCAGCCAAAATATCCGTCTCTCTCGGTTCGGAAGGGCTAATTGACTTAAGTGACCCAAACTCTTTATTTCGTACGATGGAGATTATAAAAAAATAAATAAATAGAAGAAAAAGGAAGAAATGAGCATAATGGTCATTTGGGCAGCAAAAAGCAATCTAATGTGCCGTTTGTTGTATGTATGGTTTATGTTTTTCCAAATTATAAACGTGGTTTAAACAGATATTTAGTAGAATAATATCTAAAGTTAATTTAGACCATAAAGGTTTACAAAGGTCAAAAAACTATTTAAATTTTGTCCTTTAAATTCATACAATTGGATTATTTTTATAAGAAAAATTATTATTTTTTTTGTTAATTATAGTTTTTTAAACATCAATTTTTATTTTTAATTTGATTTGATATTTTATTTTTATTTTTATTTTTTATATTTTAAACGTTAATTTAAAATCATCAATTAAACTATATAATTTTAAAACTCATACTTTAAATCATAAAATTGTAAATCATGTCGTTTCAAGCTTGTGCACCTAAAAAAAACCCCAAGATATTAAAAAAGGTAAAGGCAAAATAGTCGCTTCACAATTTCTCAAATCTTTCGCGGTGGGAAGTATCAACGTTTTCCGTTTGAACGCCCCAGAATCTGCGGGCAATCATATTCCCGAATCTCCTTGATTCCTCCTTTGACTCTCTTATACGTTCCTAATAAATTTCTCTCTCTCTAACTCTATCTTTTTGGGCCAAATAACTCTCGGTAGAAAAATCTCTTGGTCATTGGCCGTTTGATGCACACACGAAAAAAGAAGTAAGAAGCGAAAAGAGAATCCAATAGAGAAGAGCAAGATGAGAGCTTGTCGCAGTAAAGTCACGATCTTTTTTATCGTCATCTTTCTCTTAACCAATAACTCTCAGCCAACTGTCTCCGAATCTTCACCGCAATGCAAAGCTTGGCTCGTCCAATCAATCCCCACCGACATGCCGCACCTCCGTCCCGTCCCTGGCGTCCTCTCCACCGGTAATCCCACTTCTCTTCTTCCCCTGTTTGGCTTCCGAGAAAAAAAAGGAAAAAACTTGAGCCGAAGATTGAAAACATAAACATTTTCCATTTTCTGGCTGTTTTGATTGTGCGCAGCCGACGTGTTCCTATGGTTGGCCGGTAACTCTTCTCATCGCCTGGACATAATCGCACAGTACTGGCAATTTGTGGCGTCGCCGAAAGATTCTCGCTCCGGCGATTATGGTTACTCCAAGAAGGATATGCAGAGATTTGGTGCCGACCGTGGCGCTCGTGTTTATAGAGCCCTAGAGAAAGCCGCTGATCACAATGTAACCGTCAGGTAATTCTTTCATTGGCTCGAGAACAAGTTTAAGGAAAATTTGAAATTTGAAGTCAATACTTGTTTCTTTTTTATTCAATTGGTGAGTTTTAGGTAATTCTTTCAAATTGGCTTGAGAACAACTTTAAGGAAAATTTGAAATTTGAAGTCAATACTTGTTTCTTTTTTATTCAATTGGTGAGTTTGTTGTAGATTACTGTCACACTCGGGAGTATATCCTGATTTTACCAAAGAACCATCAGACCTCGCTTCAGAAAGGCCAAATGTAAAGAATGTGACTTTGTTGCTTGATCAATGGTGGGGATCAGGCATAGTTCACGCCAAAGTATGGATATCGGATCGTCGAGATGTATATATTGGTTCTGCAAACAATGACTGGAAATCTCTAACTCAGGTACATTCATTGAGGTAATCTTTTATTCTCATTTCTTTATAGAAGACAAGAGCCAAGACGTCTTATTTTCGGTTGAACATTTTTGCTCGGGAAAAAAAAATTGTCAACGACTTCAAGGATTGGAGCCCAGAGTATTTGAAAATCTACAGGTTGGTATAGGAATTCAGAAATCACATCGCGTGTATCTTTGAACAGAAATAATGTTAAAAATGTACCAAATTTGATAGATTCTCCGTTTATGTTGATGTTTAGGGACATTAGGAAAGTGTGTCCTTGTGTGAATAAATTATTTGCTTGTTCATTGTTTTAAGTTTGGCCATTTGTTGTCCAAGCAAGACCAGAAAGCATATACGATACTCAATCTCTAGGAAACTTCCTTACACTATATATATCCTGTTTGATTTGTTTTGTTTGCCATACTTTATAGCGACATGTAGGATATTAGTGAAAGCTTGTGGATATCAATTTAATTATTGGATGGTGGTTACAGGTGAAAGAACTTGGAATTTATCTTGTTGGCTGCCCAAAAATAGCAAAAAAGGTCGAGGCGTATTTTGACAACTTATGGACGCTTGCCTCTCTCAACTCTTCAGTTCTCACTCGAACGATATCAGATCAGCAGTGGCAGATTGATAGACAAGTTCCATGTTGGTCACATTTCATTGAGACTGACTTGAGGTGTAGGTGCGTTTAAAACTCTGTTTGAAAACCAATTCCGATTTTGGAAGTTTATGCTAGGTACTTGCTAGATCAGTTTTTTATGATTAAGATGGTAAAGGAGCCTCTTAAAATTTTCCATGTTGGGAAATGCAGTTAAAATCCTCGTTGTCTAGTTTTGAGTTTTCGAAGAAGCCAAGTGAAATATCCATTACTAATCTGGAATAGATTTGTGATTCATGAATATTAGATAATTGTTTAGTGAAATTCCACTGCAGGACACCTTTTCCTCCAGTTGTGGAAATTCCCCATATAGTAGGATATCCTATATTGTATGATCCTTTCATGTTCAAATTACCAATTCAGACTCCTGGACGCAACTATTCAACTTCCAAGTCTCAGCCAAGCTATCTCTCTTTTGCTCCTCCAGAGGTAAATACTACAGAGCAATGATATAACAACTTTTGATTGGTCATTTTGAGAAAAGCTATTTTGTTGTCATGTACACTATACCGTTGACCACTATGCTCACGTACAAGAATATTTGTGTACAACTAAAATTCTAAACAGTGACATGCAAAAATATTCTACATTTTCTTAGTTTTACTCTCTCTGAACATATCTTGACGCCATTTGTGGTTAGCAGCTATCATTTGGCAGGTACCAGACTGATGAACAAGGATGGTTGGATACTATTAGATCTGTTGGGAAAAAGGAGACTTTGAGGATAAGCACCATGGACTGGCTTGGTCAGTCCGAATTCCCAAAGCAAACAGTTTACTGGTCATCCCTTTCCTCTGCAATATCAGAGGTCGAATTCAATTCTCACTGACTATTTCATCCACTATTATGAAAAGAATAATGCTAGGGCTCCCAACTTTTTAATACTAATTGATGTGGCACTTGAATTATCATTTTTTTCTTTCATTGGTAGGTGTTAAAAAATTATCAATGAAAAAATAACAACTAACTGTCACGTGAGTTGGTATCCATATGCGTATACTTTCATGATTTTATGATTTGGTCCTATAAATAACAGGTTGTGTTTGGAAAGCATGCGAAAGTGAAGATATTGGTAGCATACTGGGCACATTCGATAGACAACACAGATCAGTACCTACAATCTCTCCTCTACTCCAATGTTCTCTGCTCTTCTTCCAAGTACAACAAGTGCAAAGGAAAAGTGGAGATTAGATACTACGTTGTCCCAGGTTTCAACTCGACAGGACCTGCCATTAGCCACAGAAAGAAGACTGGAAATTCTTATCCCGCTTATACAAGGGTCAACCATGGAAAGTATGCAGTTAGCGATGTCCGAGCCCATATTGGGACGAGCAATCTTGTCTGGGATTACTTCTACACGACGGCAGGGGTGGGATTCGGTACTTACAACCCTGCCATTGTTTCTCAACTTCAAGAAGTTTTTGAGGCTGACTGGAAGTCCCCATATGCTGTGCCAGTTGAAAAGTTTGAGGAAGGTCTTTCCTGTTAAAGCCGATAAATTTCTTGAATTTCCAAGCAATAGAATGTAAATAATTTAGCTGAATAATATGCTCATTTAATGTACAATCAAGAATTTTTTTGGAGGGGTGGGGGAAAAGAGAACTTTCCTGTTACGAGTAGATTTTGAGAGGATCTTGCCCTCTTAACATTCAGCAAAAAATACTGGGAAAAAAATAAAGGAAATATTTTTATCCTTTTCTATGATAATATTTTTATGCATTGAGCAATGGCTAGTAAATGGAAATAACAGGACAACTATTATTTCAAGTCTTAATTACAATATTCTGTCAAAATTGGGACAAAAAAAGATGAGGTGAGATGTTTGTAACCCATTAAAAAGACATGAACACCTCATTTGCTTCTATTTAATTTCATAGCAAAAAAACAAAAAGAATTATATCGTTGTTGATGATTTTTAATAATTTTGTTGAGTTATATGTTTATTTAAATCATCATAATGCTAGTAATTCTCTCTCTTCTTTTCTAAATAGGCCATGTGGTCTTATATGATCCTTTTCACTTTTAATTTGGGCTAACATTTGTGACAGAGACTTAATTGTTACATTTAGCTTGATTTAGTAACTCAATTGTCAAGACAAAAGAGTTTGAGAACCACATTGCAAATAAGGGAAAAATACGTCAAAATCCTTTAAAAAAAAGTTGCGGGGAAACTAAGCAAATCCCGGAGTTGGTTAAAGAGTAGATTAATGGCATGAATCAGAAGTCAGAAGCTCACTCTCTCTTTGATCCATCCAGAATTCGTCACCGATCACCACCAAGCCCTAATCCTTTTTATTCAATTTCTTGCGACGAAAAAAACAGACGATTACTCGCGACAAACCCAAGGCCTTCAAGTGCTTCTTCTGGGTTGGGCTCAACAAATTGATGCTTTTCCCTAACAAGGGCCTGACAAGGCCCACAAGGTTTGGCCCATTTTACAAGTCACCAACTTGGTTTTGAGACACTGAGACCAGAAAGGTAAGAGACAAAAAAAAGCACAAGCAAAGACGAACCACCATTTTTAAGGTTTCAGGGTTTTTCAAGGTTTTTTGGTTGTGAAGCTGAAAGTGGGTCTGTGTTTTTGCTGAGCGTCAAGGGCAGAAGAGAGATGCAGAGGTTGAAAGCTTTGGTAATGGCGAGAAAATGCTGGTCTCAGAGTCTCGCCTCTCTTTCCCGAGGCTTTTCTTCCCAACCAAACTACGCCCATGACTACGATCTTCAAAACCTGGTCTTTCTTTCTCTTCATCTTCATTTCTGTTTTCAGTTATAATTTTTCCCATTACTTATATTTGTTTGCTTGTGGAAATGTAATTCAGGTCTTGGTTGAAGGAAGAGCTAAATCAAGAGCAGCCATCCTCAATAGGCCATCTTCTCTGAACTCTATCAGTACAGAAATGGTTCGTAATTGCTCATATAATTAGTCAAATCAGTTTATTTATTATTTATTATTTATTGTTTGATGTGTTGAAATTGAAGTTGTTTTTGGTTTTATAGGCAGCTCGGCTGAAGAGACTGTATGAATCGTGGGAAGAAAACTCAGATATTGGTTTTGTCTTAATGAAGGTATTTATGCTCAAATACTTTTAATAAGAACAAAATTTGCCTGCTTGATTTGTAATAATTGATTATGATTTTAATATTTGGTTGGCTTTGGTGCCTGAGCTGCTGTTGTATCGATTTTCTTAAAAGGGTAGTGGCAGGGCTTTTTGTTCTGGTGGAGATGCTGTTTCACTATATCATCTACTCAATGAAGGTGGGTTTTGCTTCAATTTTTTTTTTTATTCTATCTTTGGTTTTAATAACTAGAGTCAGCATTGCAGTGCTGTATTTGAAATTCTTTTAAAATGATAATTATTTGCAGGGAACGTTGAGGGGTGTAAAAAGTTTTTTGAGACGTTGTATAAATTTGTGTATCTTCAGGGAACATATTTAAAGCCACATGTGAGTGTCCACTACTTTCAAGATGTTATCGTTCATTTGTGAGAAAACATTATGGTGACATAAATTAGATCATGAGATTATGTCTTTGCTATAGTTATTAGTTCACTGAATTTGAATTCAGATGAAAAATATTGAGGAAGTTGCAATGGTTACCAATAGTGCTATCCAGATATGTAGACATATTACGTTCCAGAGCAGGAATTTATTTATTAGTCAGAAATTTTAACTTTTCTCCAATAATCACTTTATCAAAATCTGTGCAGGTTGCTATCTTGGATGGCATCACTATGGGAGCTGGGGCTGGAATTGCACTCCCAGGAATGTTTAGTTTGGTGACTGATAAAACTGTACGTTAATTTTTCTGTTCCTTCAATTAGTTATACCAGATTTTGAGTTCTTCATGTTTTTCTTATACTCAAAAGAACAAAGATATTGAAACGGATAATGAATTATGTGAATGAAAAAGCTCAAAGTTTCATGTGGATGGTGAGATACTCCTCTCTTCTTCTTCTTCTTAATGAAGGGTGGTGAGATACTTTGACACGAGTTGGTTTTGGTATTTTTGGACTGTCTTAGAATGTTATTAATTTGGAATACTATGATTAAGCTAGCCTATTTTGACGCTCTTGTTGAGACATTTTCCCATAAACGAGAAAACATATAAAGGTGATTTTTTTTTTTCTCACTGACATGTATTGCTCGGAGCATTAACTTGCTTGCCTCTCTTTTTGAATTAAGTTATGTTACTCGAGTTAATTTGATATATTTGTACAAAAATGTGCAGGCTTTTTCCCATCCCGAGGCTCAAATGGGCTTCCATCCTGATGCTGGGGCTTCCTTTTATCTTTCTCGTCTACCTGGATACTTAGGTGACCTAACATTAACGCTGTTTGCTTTTAGGCTGTCTTTTCCTTTAATACATGGTCTCCTTGATGTATTGAAATTTTTGGTGTTTTATCTTATACAGTAGCTACTTGGGTTTTGGAGACATGATATGTTCATACATTGCATTACTGATTATATCAAAGAAGAAATTCTGCGTAGTGAAGGCATTATGCATTCTTTCTTGCAGGGGAATACTTGGCCCTTACAGGGGACAAGCTCAATGGTGTAGAAATGATTGCCTGTCGCCTTGCTACACACTATGTGCTTAATGAAGTTTGTTGTTTTGCACTTTGGCCTTCTCATTGAATGATTTTTTTTTTTTTATGTAATTTTTATTTTTCACAGCTTAATCTTGCTTTTTTATTGCTCTGTTTCTAAGATGAAGTTATTGTGACAAATCACTCTTTCAGAGACTAGCTTGGATTGAAGAACGCTTGAGTAATTTGCATACAGACGATCCCTCTGTGATAGAAACATCTCTTGCGCAATATGGTGACATTGTATATCCAGAAAAGAAGAGTGTTCTCTATAGGTAAGTTTCTGTAACTGTTTCCATGTCTGTAGCATTTCTTGCCTTTTCTTGTCTATTTTACTCTGTTTTTTGCATGTAGCATTCATGCGAAGTCAATGATATTCTGTACACGAGAGTTCTGAGCTTATCTGAGCTATAGTGACGGAAAATCTAAGCTTAGGGAATGATAATGAAGAATTCATTCTTATTTATACATGCATGAATGTTCAATCTTTTTGGTTTTCACTCTAAGTTGACGGTGCTGCCTTTCATATATCATTTTATATTGTTATGCATATCTGACTTGCTTTTCTTTCTCGCTCATGCTGTCTTAGGATTGAAACCATTGATAGATGTTTCAGCCATGATACGGTGGAGGAAATTTTTGCTGCTTTGGTAAGCACCAAACTTCGTGTACTTCTTTTGTTGGGTGCTTCACGTAAGAGCATTAAATTAAATACCGTTTACATATTCAATAAAGAAAAATAACCATTTGTAAGACATGAATGACATCTGGTTAGCCAATGGCGATAATGGATGATTTGATTGTCTAATGACTCAGAGTTCGCTACCAGAATACTTTTTAAGCTATTATCTTTTAGTCTAAAAGGTACTCATTGTTTTTCCATGGACGGGTTGTATTGCTCAGGAGGAGGCATCAGAGTCCCACGATGAATGGTGCAAAATAACCCTCAAGAAACTAAAAGAAGCTTCTCCTTTGTCCTTGAAAGTTACTCTGCAATCTGTCAGTTACCTCTTTTCCCTGGCCAGTTAAAGATTATTATTCTTCATTTTGGCACTCATGTTCCTCTCACCTACGACCTTTCCTTTTGCATTTAGATACGCGAAGGTAGATTTCAAAGTCTTGATCAATGTTTGGTCCGCGAGTACCGAGTATCCCTTACCACGATTTCCAAAGAGGTCTCCAATGATTTCTGTGAGGTATGAGTTTTTGTTTAAAAGTTTGCGCATTAAGAAAATCTTCAAACCTACCTTTCTTTTTTGGCTTCATGTTCATGTGTTTACAACAGGGTGTTCGTGCAAGATTGGTAGACAAGGACTTTGCTCCAAAGGTATGGAACCAACCTATTTCTTGTCATGTACTTGTTTCTCTTAATATCCTGTTCCAGAGATGAAGAACAATCAATATTATGAAATTGACTTGACTTCTCTTCTGTCCAAATATTCAGTGGGACCCTCCAAGTTTAGGAGACGTGTCCAAAGACATGGTGGACTGCTATTTCTCTCCACGTCCTGAAGTCGAGTCTGAACTGGAACTGCCCACAGCATTGCGAGAGCCATACATGTGAAACTGATTGGAACCAAAAAAATAAACCATCTCCTTATAGCATTGCTTCTCAACCGGCGATTAAGTGGATGGATCGCGTACTAAATACTCTTTTCGAGAGAATTTCCTAAGGAGATGCTAAGTCTGTTTTTGCAAAGAACTCTTTTTACACATTTGCAAACGACTGAGCATCAACAGCTAGAATAACAGAAACTATGTTTCTATTCCATGTTGTTATGGATTTTACAATATTAGCGCTTTTAGTGAAACAAGTTTTGTCAGAAATTATAAATATTAAGATTATATTTTACTCACAGGCATTGATTTTTTCCCCCAACTTATGTGCTCAATGACCTGAAAGTTATTTTTCTTCAGGAAATTTTTATGTATTTGTCCATTACAATTGTTTTTATAAAGCTGTCGTTCTCTGAATATCTGTCGTTCATTTCCTCAAGTCTTTGTGCCTTTGGACCAGTTTAGGTCCTCGCCTTTGTCGTTTTGTTCGTAAGTTGTTTCTTTGTATGCCAATTACCGTCGTTTTTACATTGCTTTCGATTTCTAATGATGTCGTTTTGGTTGTTCTTGTCGTTCTCCCTGCTGATATTCTTTCCTGATGACTTGATGTCGTTTTGGTTGTCAGTAGCGTTCTCCCTGTTAATATTCTTTCCCGTCGTCGTCATTTGTAAGGTCGTTGTGATTTTCTAACTCTGTCGTTTTGTCTCGGGTCGTTTTATTATGTTGTTTTCCCAAGTATCATTATCGTTCCAATTATTGTGGTCTTCAGGTGGTCCTTTTTTGTTGTCTTCTTGATGCAGCCCGTATTCTGATTCTCTCATTTGTTTCCGCTTTGTTTGGCAACTTCATTCCAATTGCTGGTATAGAGCTCTCATATGTTATTGTATAAAGCTTTCATATGTTATAATAAATTAGTTTTAACTTTTAGTTCTAACTGTGTTGTTAAACATATTTTTTGTTTCATGAACATGTATAGCTAACGTCTTTTTTCAACTAATAGGATATCGAGGGCTTTTGTTTCAACAAATTCTATTTAAAACGACTATAACTCATTTTTTTTACACTATAGTATGTGAGTTTTATATTATACCAATTAAGTCTTGGTTAAAACTAAAAATGCAAAACACAATATTAGTTTTCTAAGACTTTTTTTTTTTGGTCCTTATGCACTCCTATCATTTTCGTCTTGTTTTTAAGTTTTATTAACAAAAAAGAAAAAAAAGAAAAAAAAAACTTCTAAATCAACGTGTAATAATTTTTTTCTCGTTTTCCATTTTTTTGCTCGCATATAACATGATGGAAGGGACGTTTTCCTTTTTTTCCTGTATATAATATGATGGAAGGGAGGATACAAATTTCCAACTAATGATTATCCCATGTAAAACTGGTTTCTAGGATTATAAAGGCTTGAAGCCCTCTAGAAGTCATTTCAAAGAGCATCTACAGCAAAATCACTATGCCAGGCTGTAATATGCTTCTGTCATTGACTATAAGCTTAGAGACCTGTGTCAATGCCAAACTATATGGCATAAACAAAATAAGTTCTTGAACCTGATTAAAGTGTATTTGACATACACGACAGGAAACCCACTGTTGTCTCAGCAAATACGGGTTTCGAACTTCAAGTTGATGCCCATGGTGAAAAGTTCCTGGCACAACAACTTGGCCCCGTAAGGCACGTTAACCCTGACGATGTCATCCGCCGACTCACAGATCCGGCAATAGGGACACCTTACCTTCCGGCCACCAGTCAATGATCGTTGGATAATGTTAGCAACGTTGTGGCATTTGTGGCAAATATGCATTTGAGAGGAGTCACTGAGGGTAAAGAGGCGCTCATGCAGGTTGGCTGATGCACCGTGAGCTAATAAACAGTCTCGTTCCATCTCGCCAAACTTGACTCCACCAAAGCGCTTGCGATCTGCTACGGGCTGACGGGTTAGAGGGTGGACCGGACCCGTGTTTCGGAACTTCACTTTGTCTTCAGACATGTGAACCAGCCGTTGGTAGAAAGTTGGCCCCATGAATACAAGCGAGCGGATCATTTCCCCAGTCCGGCCATTGTACACTCTCTCATTTCCCCATCGTGAGAATCCAGCCCTGTGGTACATTACACAAATTTGAATCAAGTCCGATGTAAACCATTCAAGGAAAAATCTTTTAACATTCATTTATTAGCCTAAAAGAAAAGGTTACTTGTGAAGCTGCTCTGTGATGGCATCAACAGAGGGAGTGGAGAAAGGGGTGGCGTGTCTCAATGGAGTGCCCTTTGCTAAAGCAATCCCCTTTCCTAATGCAGCCTCAAGAAGTTGACCAGGAGTTTGTCGTGACGGAAACGCGTGAGGATTGATGACAATGTCCGGAACTATTCCTTGTATAGTAAAGGGGAAATTCTCTTGGGATTCCAAGTATCCCAAAACACCCTTTTGTCCATGCATGCTTGAGAACTTGTCGCCAAGAATTGGCTGACGAACCTGCACCAAGAACTCAGAAATATAATTCATGAAAGCGAAATTTTCCTTATAGTGAGTTTAGCAGGGCAACGAGAAAGGCCTGTTATATTATCAAACTTTATGTTCAATTACATTTTGCAGAGATTAAAGGCGGGGAGTTAGCTGCCATATGAATGCACATTAACTATCTATATACCCTAATACATGGAGAAACATTCATTATAAAAGGTTAAAATACCTGTCTCAAAGATACCACAGCGAAGTTTTTACCATCATCATTAGAGGAAAGCACAACCTTTTGAACCATCCCCTTCTCAGTGTGCTTCAGTTTAATGCTATGATCAGCCCCTGATTCAGTGCACCTCCCTATTACTATGTCACCACTCTGCAGGTTTGCGCCAATAAAAGGAAAACCATCGTCATCAAGGCTATCAACACGTCCAATCTTACTTGGTATCTTTCCAAAATTGATGCATTCATCAGGCTTCCGCCTTTTGCCGGTTGATTCTTTGTTCTCAATGTCAGCCTTATAACTTCTAACGTGCTCGGATCGGAACATACCACGTTCCAAAGAAGCACGGTTCATCACTATGGAATCTTCTTGATTGTACCCCAGATGAACATTGACAGCAACGATGGCATTCTGGCCATTAAAGCATTCAAACATTGGAATGAATCCGTTTTGACTCGGTCCATAACCTCGCCTTCCGAGACAATCAGACGTCATCGTTTGAAAGAGTGGCCTCTGTGGGTAGTGTAGCTGGTGAGAAAGAGTATTGACCCTGATATCGGGATTTGTGGTAGGAAAACCGATAGCCTGTTGAGAGTGCTTCTGAGCTTGGTAGAGGACCCTCCTGGCATGATCATGATTTGCAAATGGTATGATTCCACAGCTTACGCTCAACAGAAAAGACATGTCTAGTTCACAGTGAGTATAATTGACAGACTTTCCCTCATTTTCCATAAAAAGATATTTGATACCCCACGCAGTGCGACAGTCTTCCTCCTCTTCAGCTCCAATAAGCTCAATTATTCCCTTGTCGAGAAGTGATTGGAAAGTATACTTCCCCGCTTTAGATGGTTTAATCCTATTCAAATTCTCAACTACTAGAAGAGGGCGTAAAATTCTTCCAGAATCAGAAAATATACGTACTTCTCCATGATGTTCATCTCTTTTGATTTCAACCTACAAGACAAAAACGTGACCACTTGGCTTTAAAAGCAAGAATTATGATTTTCCTCTTTTCATAAGTAAAAAGGGAACAATACACGAATAGCAGAGAAGTGAAAATATGTAAAGCAAGCAAGCAAGACAAACTACAAATAGTCATCGTCTAGATGTTTAAAGAAATAACCATTTTCTTGTCCTTTTATAAAATAATCTATTTAAGTATATCAAATCCACTGGAATATAGTTAAATTTATTCATGGATGCAAGGATACTACACATCGCAGGAAGGCAAGTAAGACAAAATATATAATGCTTCTAACTGTCCCAAAACACCAGAACATGAAAGATAACAAATGGTTCCAACACCAAAATTTAAAGCAGAAAATAGAAAGAACCTGATGTGGTAACTCCTTTCTGCGACGCTTTCTCTTTAATTCTTTAACAAAGGCAAGGGAGTCCGCACAAACTCCAATCCAATCCCCATTGAGAAAAACTTTATGCTTCTCATGCAGTGGCGTAGAAGTATCATTCGCTAGATTCTCCATGCCGCTATCGCACAATATGGAATTGAGAGGTTCCATAACATTTATGCTTACTAATCCAGTGGCAGCCAAATTTTTTACAAGCCCACAATTTTCACCATCAGGGGTTGAGAGAAAGCAAACCTTTCCCCAATGGGAAGGATGTCTGCATCCAAAGAATTAGTCAATATTCAATCTTCCTAGGATCACACGAGCAATTTTAGATGCAGTATTGTACTATTTCTAATGGCAAGATGCAAAAACCATGCAACATTAAGCTAAAATACAAACATGAAATGATATAAGCTGACAAAGAAAATTAATTAGAAGAAAACAAATATAACAACCAATCCTACTAGGATCTACTCCTGTCCATTAGATCATGCAAGGTTTATATGTTTTCTTTCTACTCTCTTTCCCACTTCCTCTGCTACATTATTCAAGTCCCAATTAGAACAAGCCCTCAGCTTGAGATGGCATCCTCCCCTATGGAATTTTCACTTGCCTTTGGTTTCCAGCTTAAATTTCAATACAGTTGCTAAGGAACACGCACTCAAGAGCAAAGTGACCCAAAGGTAATGCACAACAAAATCTCACTCCACTCACAACAACAACAACAACAACAATAATCTAAGAAACCAACGACCAGAAATTAGATAGTTTACCCCCCTTAATCCCCTTTGGGAAAACTTTGGAAAATAAAACTAAGGAGATGAATACTCACGGGTATCTAGCATCCCCAACTTTCCCTGTGTATGAAACTTGCTGGCGTGTTTTCCTCATATCCACCACTGTCTGCAAGGGATTTGTTCGCCCAACATTTGCAACTACCCCTGAAATCCGCTCAGTCTTCTTGAAAGGATGACACCACGCTCCGGTTGAAAAAGCTCTGGAAAGGCCATTGGTAACTATAGAAGCATCCAGATAAAATTCAATTTGCTTCAACCCTTTATCTCCATAAAGGTCCCTCTGCAAAGCCTTAGCCATGCGTTTCCTTGCATGTGATACTTGAGCCCTCAGCTCTCGCTCTAGCAACTCACCAGCCAAGTCCATTCTCTTGTTTCTAAAATCATCCTTGTTATTACATTTTCTACGACCAGTGAAGACCTGCAAAAGGCACTTCACCATATAACCTAAAAAACGGGCCTTTTGTAGCATGCCTCTCAGATTCGGAAACAGATGCATGTCAAAGCACTCTTCAACACTTTCTCTAGGTGGAAACTGAGATTTCTTTATCTGCTTATCCACATAACCAAGAGCTTTCTTCTGTCTACGGAAGCCAGCACATACTTCATCCGAAACTTGGATTGATGGAAATAGTATATTTGAAATGCTGGCATCATCAGTGGTAAAATCAATGAGATCCACAACTGCCTTGTCAGATGAGACGCCGAGGGCAAAGAACAAAATCCACACAGGGATCTCGGTTGACAAAAAGTAAACAGTAAGGACATCCTTCTCTACTTTAGCATCTTCAAGCTGAGTTAGCCCTAATCTAAGTATCAATCTATTCCTCTTTACCTCTGACTGATATGCAACTGTAAGATTCCTGATTATTTGAAATCCAGAGTCTTCTCCTACAGATTTGCTCCTGGGCAATAAATGTCTGCAATATACATGAGAAAAATGTAACTATATTCAGCAAACATGAGTGTATGTGTGAGTAGAGAAATGCTATAGCAAAAGTGAAGGCAACAAACGAATGAGAAACTAGAAACTCCATACTACAGATATAAACAGCAACCCAAATGGTCCTCTGAAAAGTTCACTGATAGAGGAGATAACAGCAGTAATCCTGAAACTCACCTTCTCTGCACCCTTGATAATAAAATATCCTCCATTATCAAAATAGCAGTCCCCTTTCTCAGCATCCTTCATCCAACAAAGGTCAGAGTTTACCATCACAGGGATCCTACCAATCATTACATCCTTGTCCTCGACACTTATAACCTCCTTGTCAAGGTATTGCTCTTTTCCAGTTTTGAATTTGTCACTTCGAACGAGTTTTTGAGTGTATACCTGGAAAAATCCACCATTATCAACAACGAATTCTAAGAAAACCTTCAAAATTGAAAAATTGTTTCAAAGCAATGCCCATTTAACTGGTTACAAAGAAAATACCACAAAACAAACAAACAATAGAAAAGGGCATATGTTCAGTTTATATCTACAATCCGCATGACAAGCATGCATCTTCAGAAACAATTAGCAACAATAACCATAAAGCCACACAAACACACGCATATACATATCTTAATGAGCTGACTTTTTCTTCACGCACCACAGATTTCAAGCACAATCCTCTCCATGAATCAAAAGCCCCCCATTATTGGGAGACATAAATAAGTTTAAAGCGGTGCATAAACAATTTACCAAAAAGCAATTTGGACACTTGTATTAGTTTAACTCAACATTGAACACATGATATAGAATTCGTGTCACACTTAGATCACGGCAAAACTCAAAGAGGAATATTGACATCAGCAGCCAAACAAAGCCAATAAAATTTAACAAACATTCTCACACAGAGACATAGGTAGAGTGTTTTGACTTTATTAACCTCGATATGGAGCTTCACTTTCATCCTCGATGAGTATGTCATGTTTTGAAGCCTAGCGTGTCTAGGTAACAAATTGTATTCTTTATCCTTATCGGTACCACCCCAAAAGGTTGGCCGATCAAGTGTGACCTTCCCAAACCTTACTAACGCATATCTCCATTCATTGTCTCCCTTTTTTGAAGGGTCGTACCCCGGCTCGACAATTAGATCCCCGAAAGAATCAAATATCCTTTGAACTCCATTTCTGATGAAGTCGTTGTACGAGTTGATTTGGTGACTAATGAGACCATACTCATTGAAGAAAGCCATTGATGCCTCCTTGCAGAACTTCTGGAGAAATTCTTCCCCAAGTTCTTTAATGCTCGTAGATTCATCAAACTCCTCTTCATCATCTATGTCCATATCAACTGAACTCGAAAACTTTTCCGCCTTGCTACTCATAGTTATATCTTCCTTAGCATCTGATGACGCCAAGGATAATAAAATGGAAATTAGCACTGTTTCATTTCACTAGTTGTAGCATAAATCATAAACTGTGAGCCCTGAAAACCTATATCCTTAATCCAAGCAAATAATACTAGTGAATACAAAACATTTTCTTCCTCTCCTACCAGATTCTGTTTCTCAATCGTAAAATGATACTATTATGGTTTTTGCTAGGAAAGCAAATAAGAATCTACATGCAGAAACCTGTATAGTTCATGAAGTATTTCCCATTCTGTAACAATACTTCCAACAATGTCAAAACAAAGAACACGTGTATTCTTAAATAACATCAAACCGTTTCCGTAAACCAAAACCCTCGCGCAGAAAACAAAGAAAAAAAAACTCATGCAACAAAAAAACAAAAAGGTAAAGAGAAAACAAAAGTCTCTTCGTTTTTTTTTTTTTTTTTCCTTTTTTGGCTTCAGGAATGAGCTGCTAAAACCCATTTCCCTAGGACGCTCCTCCAAAAAAAGAGAAGGTACCCATGATCAAGAGAGTATCAGAAAACAAAGAAATGCGTTCAGAGAGGACACTTACAGCGAGTTTCGGTTAACAATTGACAAAAACCGAAACCCAAAACCCAAAACCCAAGACACCTCGCTGAAAAGATATTTGTTTCGAGAAAAGGTCTTCCTTTTTTTCAATGTATAGATAGAAAATGTGCGTGAGATTTGTGGGTCTTGGCTCTCTCACTCGCTCACACACTGGGTTTTAAGAAAACGGATAGTGTCTTTGCTCACTCCGTCTTCTTCTTCTTCGGTTTTTTTTTTTCCCCCCGACAGTGGCTCTACTCTCTGACAGTGACAGAATCTACACAAAAACTCTATTGGCTCCTTCTCCGGATCTGAAATGACGAATATGCCCTTCTTCGTTGCTGGGCTTTTTCGGCCTCCAACTGGGAGGTTAGAAAGCGAGAACGAACAACTTTGGGCGTGACACCGGAAAATTAGAAAGTTAAATTCGCTCGTGGGGATATTCCCATCTGGGGTTAATTTGAAAAAAAGGGCGAAAAAAATTTTCAATTAACAAAATGACCTCTTTTTTTTTTTTTGGAATAAAATAAGAGATTTTTTTGAGCGTCGAAACTGTCTCAATTTTTTTCACAGAAAAGACAAAAATGACTGTATCAAATAGAGGAACTCAAATATAGTGGAAAGAAAAAAAAACTAGAACTGTTTTGATGCTTAAAAAGCTAGTTTTGTGATGTCTAAAAAAAAAAAAAAGAAGCCATTTCTCAAATTTTTTCCCCCCAAAAGTCTGTTTTTAAAAGTACCCCCTTTTGTGTCCTCGCGAAGCGGCGGTTTCGAAATAAGAAAGACTTGAAGGACTTTTTTTTGAAATAGAAAGAGTTGAAGGGTTGACATTATAAATTTAGGATTCTCGAAGACAAAGAATGTGATGGGCATAGAGAGTCCCTAATTTATTTATTAAGTGATAGTTTGGCCCTTATCTTATTAATTTTAGTGAAACACCCTCTAAACTTTATAAATTATTTGCAAATAACATTATTAAGTAATTTAGGGATTAACGATGCCTTTTTGAAATAGAAAGAATGGAAGGGCTGGCATTAGAAATAGAAACAACACCTGGACTTGCCGGAACAAGTCGCATGCCACCGTTCCGTTTGCCATCCGTTGTTGTCGTTTCAGTTGAAGGCACAAATCTCCGTCTGCACTAGGCGCGAATCTCGTCATTGTGAATAAGGACGAAGATAGTCGTCGGTACGAGAGAGTGAACTAGCATTGGTTTTGATAATTTTGGGTAATTTAAGTAATTTCCTTATTAGTGAATTCAAAATTGATTATTAAATGCTATTTATCAACTTAACAAAAGCTTTGTTTTCATTTCAACTTGATTGTGGCCTAATTCTCTCTTTCTTTTAAGTTTGTTGGTATCACGGACAAAAATGGCAAATAAAAACCAAAATACAGAGATTAGTACTGAATAAATGGACCTATTATTATAATTATTATCACCTTTTTAAGAATCACAAGCAGAAAATTAATAGATCAAAAGCTGATTACTTTCACATTGAGAACAAGTACGGATACTCGTAATTAGTTGGTAGAAAAAAAAAAGCCTCATAATTGGCCAAGTCTTTCACAATTTCTAGCTCAAAATTTCAGACAATTTACGCATAAAATACATACAAATTCACTCATTTTTTCAGACACAATTTCATAAAAATTCATAGCCAAATAGAAACTCAAATCACGTCCCAAATCATGATCAATTTGAACACCAAAACGTGTCATTTTAATATGTCAAATTTAGAATAGAGTCACACAAAGTCGACATTTGGGTTAGCTATCAGCGGTGTGGAGACTTATGCCCTTTGTTTTTTTTTTTTTTTTTTTTTTTTTTTTTTTTTTTTTTTTTTCAAATAGAATCCATAATAGTGCGCACTTGTGGCACATATACTTCACTTATTAGCCGTTCAAATGAAATAGAACGTCCGAAGATATGAAGATTACACACATACTCAAGGGCACACAATAGATTGTAACTTTCTCAAAAGAACAAAATCCAATATAATCCGTTAATCCGATGTATGACAGTATTTTTCTTCTCAAATATTAAAGTAAAGGCAAAATATTATAGCTGCATCTATCAAAATACCTTTTTTTCCCATGAAAAGAAGTTAGAGATGGTCGTTTTTGTTTTGGTTTGTTGGTTTAAATTGTGTTAGTTTAAATTTTAAACCTTTTGATTTGAATAGAAAAAGTTCAAACTGTATATTTCAAATAGTAGTTTGAATTGACTTTTGAATTTACAGTTTTAAGTTTTAGTCTTAACAAGAAATCTTAACTAAATTCGTGTTTGGTTAAAAGCCAAGAAATATAATTAGAACTAAATTGGCATCTAGAAGGTGCTTGATAAAGTTAATTAAAACAATTTTTTCGTTAGGAATAATATAAAGCTCTCATATGCTGCAGTAAAAGACAAAAGTTGCTACAATGTAAAGCTCTTACATGCTATAATATTTTTGAATTAAAAAGTTGGTTCTAACCAACTTTTTCAAACACCAAAGTTTGAATTGTAAAAGCAACCCATATAAAAAATAATTTAAAAACTTTAAAAGTGGGAAAAAAAACATAAAAGTGATGAAAAATATTCTAACAGACATAAAAGGGGAAAAATTGGGGGATTTGGATAAAAGGCCTTAAGCAATTTTTTTTTTTTGATAAATGATCTCTTTTTTTTTTTTTTTGCACAAAAAATGAAGTCTTTTGCGCAGAATCCTGGTGAGGTTTTTTCCTTGCTCTAGGTTTTTTTCTTCATCTTACTAAGGTTTTTTTCTAAAAAATTGAAGCAGTTTCTCTGCTCAAAAAGCTTAATTTTTTGTGCCAAAAAAAATAGAAGCCATTTCTCCAATTAAATTTTTTGGGTGGCCCTTTTATCAAATTCCTGCAAAAAACTGCCAACTTATAATAATAATAACAACAAATAAAAAAACAAGGAAAGGTACGAAATTGGTTTTTTTTTTCTTTTTTGTTTTTTGTTTGAAATGAAACTAGAATTTAAATCAAGAAAAAAGAAGGAATAAAACAAATTTTATGAATTCTTCTTTAACTATATCACTTGTGTCAAAATGCCCTTTAAACTTAAAACGTGCTTGTTGTACTCCTAAACTATAATGCTTCTTTATGTTCACCCATTGAACTTTGAAATGTATTGTTTTTTAGACAAAATAATATTTATTAGCTTATAAAAGGATAAATCCATAAATTTATTTAAAACTATTAAAAAACCAACTTGAATTACAGTAATTCTCTACTTTTCCTCTATTTTTCTCACTTTTGAGCAGGAACTCTAAAGTTGACAGAATATACTTAAAGTTTAGTGCCCAAATAGTTCATTTACGGTGAAAATGAAATTCATATTTACTCTTAAGTATTATATATAATCTTAAATCAAATGAAAATTCTGCAATTCCATAAAAAAAAAAAAAACCAATGTTTTAAAGTTTAAGAGTAAATTTGAAAAAATATATTTCAAATAACACAATATCTACATTTTAATGGTGGAAAGATATGTTAACATAAATGGCAAAGTTCAAGATAAACTCATAAAATTTACCTCCAAGAAATACGGGTTGTACAACAAAAGTTGGTGACTTGACGAACAAAAGAATAGCTGCAAGTAAGGCAATCAATGAGTGAATCTAAAAAATAGAACCCATTTTACTATGCAAAAGTGGCCCGAATTGTGGAAATGAGGGGGGACTCAAACTCAGAGTTGGGTTGTTCAAAGCAGCTGCAGGAGCCCATTTCAACCCTGAATTATATATAAGGAAAATATTACAATATATATCTAAATTATTGTTACAAAATTAAAATCTAATATAATATTTAAAATATTTTAAAAATATCTTCAACAATATAATAATTATCTTAATGATATTACATACTGTAATATATAATTATATATAAATAATTTTAATAATATTATTATGAGACATTTGTAAAATTTTTACAAATTAAAATCATATTTTAATTCAATAAACGTAATTAGGCTAATTATCTCATTAACCTTGTATAAGCCCCCAAACACTTAGTCAAGTAGTTAGTCCACTCCAAACTGGGAGGCCCAAATCAGTGAAACACACACGACGATCATGGGTACATTACAGCTATTTATTTTAATTCATACTTTTTGCTACAATATTTTTCTTATCGAATTTCTATTCAAAATTTTCCGTTTAAAACTTACGAACCAAACAAATATAATAGGTTTTGAAAACAACCGTGGGAATAAAAGAACTCCTAAGATAATTAATTTATTTCTTATATCACTCATATAAGATAAATAAAGGACTTTTTTTTCAATTAATTGGTGGACAACTTAAGCTCCGATGCAAGTATGCGCCTTTCGAAATTCGCCACGCTAGTTAAGTGCTCATAGAGAATTTATCCAAAAAGGAAAAAGAAAATTATTAAATAATCAACAAAATTATTGGATTTACATTTAAAAAAAAAAAAAACTTTACTCTATGTGCTATTATTTTGAATAACGGTATTTTATTTTAACCGATGGGGCAATAATCTCATCACTCACATTTGGGTTTCACGCCACGTTCAAAAAGAATTTTCTATTATTCTTGCCAATCAAAACATGTAAATTCAATTCGATTACAATGCTCCCCGTCGACCCTCGAGCTTTTTTATTTTATGAAAAAAAAAGGTTAAAAGGTTGACATGCAACACCTTAACTGACCATTTTAGTGTCCTCCAATTTCTATCAATTCAATTTCTTTTTCAAAAAAAAGATCCATCAATTCAATTTCTTTTTCTCATTATTTTCCTTATTATTTACATATAAAAGTCTTCCCTTTTTACTTTTTTAGGTCAACCTAACCTTTAATTTTTCTTTTCCTGCTGTTTTGACCGCAAAGATATGCAATTATATGCACCCTAGAAGACTGCATTTTCAGTTTCTAACTTCATCAACAACAATTGAAGCTTTGTTATTCTTTTCTTAATTAATAGGGCCGACAATTTCAGATACGATACAATAACATAATACAAAAATGACACAAAATAAATAGGTTTAGATTGCACGTTTATTAATTGAGTCATAAATGGGTTGACACGAATAACATGAAAATAAATGGGCTGGGTTCATGTTAGCATGTTTAACATGCTTTAACACGTTTAATTAAACAGACCGTAAATGTGTCGACACGACACAACACGACTCCTCTTTTATAGCATGTTTAAACTTAAAAATAAAAATATTTGAAATATTCGTAGTAGGCTAGTATTAATTAGATATTGTGTCTTTGTTAATTTTCTTTATTGGTTTTTTCTTTTTATTTTTTTAATTTTTAGTTAACTAGGTAATAAACGTGTCATATACGTATTTTTATCGTATCAATCTGTCACGGCTTGTTTAGTAATCGTGTTAATTGTGTCGTGTTGTGTTACACATGCTATAAGCGGTTCGTGTTCGTATTTACATTTTAGGCACATTTATTAATCATATCATATTTGTGTTCAGTGTAATCGTGTCATGGTATAATCGTGTTGATACGAATACGACACGCAAATACGAATTTGCTAGTCTTACTGATTATGGAGAAAAAAAAATCCAAAGGATATCTAAGAGATACAATTTCTTTATGGCATCTGAAATCAATAGTCAATAAAAATAAGTTCAATTTGATTTTGATTTTTAATCCAGCCGCCGCAGGAGGTACTCAACTTCAACGTCTTTGGTGAGAGGCATTATCCATTCATCATAGAGGCGTGAAACCAAGGATGGATTGATCTTGTGACTTCCTGAGCTTTCAGTGTTGTTAAGGGTTACTTCCTGCGAAAATATCGTCGCCTTCTTCTCAACCCTCTTCTTCACCTTCTCCTCTTGAGCTTTAAATGTCAACAAATTCATCAGAGCATCTTTGTTCTGAAAATTTTACAATAGCTACAGCATTAAAATATGTCCTTTAATATGTCTAACTGTTAAGATTGTTAAATAGGGATTTAAATTCATGTTCAATTTATCTGATGTCTAACTAATCACATTAAGCTACATGTCAGTAGAATGAGACATTAGCATTGAATAGTCAACTGAAAAATGTTTCAAAAATTTTAAAAGTCGTCTGGGGTGTTTGGCAATAGTTCCCACCATTCAGTTTCTACCACAAACTCAATTATAAACAGTAAAAAGCTCTCACATGCTACAGTAACAATAAAAAAAAATAGCTACAGTGTAAAACTCTCACATCTTACAGTAAAAGTAGTTCCCACCATCCGTCCAAATACCCACGTAGCATAATATAATTGATTAAATACTATTTCTTAAATCTCTTGTATACAAACCTTAGCACGAATTGCAGGCTCATAGTCTTGTGGGGCACCCCTGAATTTCACCTCAGCTACGAAGTTTCCATAGTGAATCCTCCTAGAGATGGCCTGCAAGTAATTGCTAGCCCACTCTCAATACTAGCATCAATTATTTCTAGGAAGTTTTGGAAAAATGTTAGAACCACAAAATTTTAACCAATTTTTTATCATGTTTTCACTCACTTATTTAATATTTTTAATTTTAACTTACGAGTTTAAAATACGTTCCCAAATACTCTCTTCATGACATTTTTGTAATGTATTCAAAGCTCATAATTACCTTATAGAATTTTCGAAGGAAACAACAAAGTGAAAAATGTCTTTTTCATCTCAAATAAGTGACAGAAAGTCTACACCTTTAGAAAATATCAACAGACAATAGGCATCTAATTTACCTGTAAGCAATTGAGGTCACTAGAAGCAGTTGTAGCATAATTTCCATCATCACCCGGTTTGGTCAACAAAGGAAGCAATTTTTTGAAATATACATCCCATATTTTATCGTTCACATTGATGGAATCTGCCGCACGATGCAGTATCTAGAAAAAAATAATAATAAAGTAGTTTTTAAGAACAAAATTAAGTTGACTTTTAAAATTTTATGAAAATTAAAAAATTAAAAAAAATCTGGGTATAGACGATTACCAACGGATATTTATATGGTGGCACCAATGAAGGTGGCATATGATCCGGGAAGAAAGGATGTTCTTCAGGATTTTTGAACCTACCGGCCTGTAAATAATTAGGGTTATTTATCTTTATCTTTTTATATCATATATTAGGTTTATTCAAACAATATACTTTTGATTTTTGACCTCATCAAATTTATACTTTCAGATTAGATGTAATACATAAATTTATAACTTTATCCAATCAATTTTCAATTTTGACATAAGATCCAGTCAGTCTTCAATTTGACATAAGAAATTATCAAAATACCCTCAAATTAAACAATAAGATGACTCAAAAAAAAAAAAAAAAAACCTTTATAGTAAGGTTTTGTCTTGGAACATATATAAAATATCCTCAAAATAGGTATTTTATGTGTTTTTATTTTTGTTTTTTCTTATTTTTTGAAAGTTTTAGTTTTTTTAATATTTTATATAAAGATAATTTAGTCATTTTAAAGGTCAAAACAACTATTGTTTGAGGTAACGTATAAATTTATTTATTAAATCTTATATAAAGATATACATTCGATAAAATCAAAAAATAAATATATAATTTTTGAATTAACCTAAAACAGAAGGCATAGAAAGATAAATACCCCAAATAAGTATTATCATGTCACGTTTTATACAAGTAGCAATTTGAATAAGTATAATGCAAGATTAGGTTTTTTAACTCAATTGTAATGGAAATCTGTTCACAAAAGAAGGAATGGCCTGCATACGACTTTTGAGCACTTTGTGGGTAGTGGGCGAAACGTTGTGCACTTAATTGTCATTGAAAAAGCAAAAAACCAATTAATCAAACAAAGCAAAAGGTCCAAGTAAAGCCAAAATGACTTTTACATTGTTTAATAAAGCCAAAATGACTTACATATTTTAACACACACATATATAAATATATGATGTTTTAAAATTCTATTATTTTTGTACACTTTGACTAACATTTACAACCGGTTCGAAAAAAAATAAATTTGGTTTTGTTAATGATCTAATAAACGGACCCTTAATGTTCAAAAAACATAAAAGCCCCAAAACATATAGAAATTAGCTAATGACAAAAAGACGACAAATACACGCAACTAGTCTCAACATACGTGCCGGGGGGACAAAACAAATGATTAAAAATTGAGCAACAAAACCGGAAAACAACTTCCAATCTGATATTTCTACTTCCCTTAATAAATAAACAATAGAAACCAGAAAAGTATATTATTTAAAAACAACATCGACCGAAAATAATAAAATTGAAATTTTACCTTAGCCTGGGCGGCTTCAGTTTCCTTAACAATGAATTCAACAAGCGAACCAAAAGATCCAGGAACGGAGACCTTGGATTCGTCGTATGTGGGAGAATTCATGGGAAACTTTGCTCTTTCAATGAGATAGAAAATGATGGTGTCTTCTTGTCTGACCAACGCGTCTCTAACAGTGTCCAGCGTCATTCCATTACCCTCATCCGTCTTAGCCATACCCAAAATGCTTCTATCACAAAACACCAGAAAAACCACAATCAGAACCGGAAAACCCATGGCCCCGCCTATTGATTTTGTTGGGATATGAAAAAATGGTGGTGGGTTTTTTTTTTTTTTTTTTTAACAATAACTTTATAATGTGTGTGTATATATATATATATATATATGTATGTATGTATGTATGTATGTATAGAACATAAATAGAAAGGAATCTTAAAGAGAAGATAAACATAAATAGGAGAGAAGAAAATAGAAAAGTTTGGGTAGGGTGTGTGTGGACGAGCGTGGCAGGAGCAAGTTGACTCCATGTTTTTGTTTGGATTGACTATTGAAGCTAATAATAGAAAGTCAATAATAATAGGTAAAAAAAAATAACGAAGTAGAAGGAGGAGAAGGAGGAGAAAGAGGAACCTGATTATTGAGGAGGGATGAGGAAATGAAGCAATTTGGTTTGTTTCTTTTGTGAGAGGAAAAGAAGGTGATAAAACTGATAATGGGCGCGACAGAGGAAGGAGGAACTAAAAACTCGCAAAGCGACTGAGGACCCACACGCCTTCTTCTTTCTATATCTGTTGTGGGGTTATTTGCATTCGTGCTCCCAAACTTTACGTTCGGTTTCATTTTTGCCCCTAAACATTAAAAACTTTATACCCGTTTGGTAATCATGGTTTCAACTTTGTTTTTTATAGTCCCAATAATTTTTTTTAGTTTTAACCAAAATCTATTATTTGGTATGTTGTTAGTTTCAACCGTTTTTTTAGTTCCAACTATTTTTTAAGCTCTTTGTTGTTTTTTGGTTAAAACTAATTAAAACTAATATTTTGACAAACTTACCAAGCATATATTAACTATAAATTGTAGTTTTGATTTTTTTTTTTTTTTGTCCTCACCAATTGGCTCCAACCAGGCTCCCAAACCGAAGCTAACTTCAGTGGTTTCACTACTAAAAATTCTTCTCTTCTCTCTCTCTGAAGAGACTACTATAAATTCTTAAGCACTTCTATTAGTCCATTTTTGTTAGATTGTTCATTATTCTTAGACCGAAAACAGTCACATGATCGCATCCGAGGGACCGTTGGAATATGTGTTATTGTTTAAACTCTTATCTACCATGCAGACAAAGAGAAACTTTGGAATAGAAAATCTCCAATTTTTTTTTCTTATTATGACTTCGAATTAGTCCTCACCACTTTCACTTGAACTTATCCAAATTATGAATTTGGAGAAGAAGTATAGTAACAAATCAGATTTATATTTTAGCAATCTGATTTGAAGAAATTTGGGTTGAAACATGTAGAATTCAACTAAAGATGAACAAAAAAACCCCTAATCAATTGATAAATAACATCCTTGAATTTAGATGCCGGAGTCGCTACTTTGAAGCTTCCATGATCACAATTTCACGATGTACGGTATTTTAGCTTGCGATATTTAACAAATTTAAAAAACCTTAAATCGAAAAATCAAATTACAATTTTATCTTTTACTAATATTTCACGCGCAGACAATCTAACAAAAAGGGATGGATGGGAGTAACTAATAGCTGTTTGGTATGTAAGTTCAAAACCGTTTAAAACAGTTCAAACCATGGAGGAGTAATAACTGAGACAATTCAAAGCGATTCTAAACCAACAAAAACTCTCAAAATATAAACTTTATCCCCTCTCAAGTTTACATGGTTTGAACTATTTTCTACAATACAAATCATTCTCATTCTTATATTCTTTTCATAAACTATGGTTTTTCAAATACAAGTTTTAGTTTTAAACTTAATATAACGTATTCTCGTTTTAAACATTTACGTTTCAAACACCAGTTCAAAACTACTGTTTAAACCATATAATTTAAAACCCACAAGTTAAACTATAAAATTTTAAACTACGTCAAAATAAACATGTGCACCAAAAGATTCATAAAAGTAGTGAACTGAATATTGTAAAATTTAGAGAATAAAATGAAAACGGATGCAAAATTTGGAAGACAAATGCGAATGATTTATTTGTCTCTTTTCCAATTTGCGCCGTCATGGAGATGGCCTGCACATGTTGTTGTCTTTGCTCTGATGTCCGTTTCTTTCCTGTTTTGCAATCTCGTTTTGTTTGTTTGTTTTTTTTTTTTTGAATGATATTTTGCACCCTCGTTAGCCGCCTTACTTTCCAAGAAATTCATTTTTTCTTGATAATCAATCATACATGAAAAGATAAAATAAAGAGAATTCCGTGTCCGTATTCTATTAAAAAAAAATACGCGATAAAGTCAAAAATTTTCTTTTTGTTAGAGTTTTATGGTGTTTGAAGCATTGGTTTATTTAAACAATGTATAACTTTCGTATGCTAAAACTTAAAATAAAATAAGCTATAATATATTCACAATGTTATAGTGTTTTGAAGTAATTAATTCAAACCAATACTTCTAAATACCTTATTAAATTATTAAATTTTTATTAGATTCGATTGAATTATTATTTTTCATTTATATAATTATTGTGTGACTCTTAATATAAATGCTCTGTAAACATATCCAAATTTGATAAAATCTAAATATAATTATTATTAAAAAAAAGAAAATTATGTGATAGAGCAGAGTACAATAAAAATTACACATGTGTTGCGTGGGTATAACCTGTTAAATAATTTACATGTTTTCCTTAATATAAAGAATTAACAGCTACCACAATATAAAACAAAAGTGTGCAAATATAAAAAAAAAAAAGAAGATAAAACAATAAAAAAATATGTTCAACGCACGCTGTAGCATATATCCCGCGTGTTTGCAAACGAGAAAATTACGCATTATTGATCCTTAGTGGTACAAAAAGTGGTGGACCACAATTTATACTCGGTCCATTGCATTGATGGTCCCCTTGCAACGGTGTTGAATAATTATACGATTTAATCGGCACGACTCACACATGAGCTTCTAATAAGAGCATGCCCAGTCTTTTTTTTTTTCTAAGTGGGAATCAACCAAAAAAATAGAAATGAAATAACATCCTTAATGCAAATGTCGATGTTATAGTTGTTATTATAAAAATATAAAAATAGCATATTTAATGTGGTATTTTATTTAATGTTTCAATATATTATACTATTTCAAATACTATACCTTTTTGTCATAATTAATACTTGAAATTTCTAAAAATAGGCTTTTAATATTGAAATAATTTGTATTAATGATTAAATGAAACAGTCAATATATCAACTAATAGGCATCAAATGCAAAATTTGCCATACACTATATTTGGTAGCAAATTTACCAACAAATTTAACATATAGTAAATTGAAATTAAAGTTGGCATTGTATTGAGTGTTTTTTCCTCTAAAACTAATGTTACAATGCCTCCCTACACCACCAGATAACAACAATACAACGACTATACCCCGGCCAAATGTCAGCATCGCAGCGACCACCAGATCTCGGCGTCCCAACGGCCCCCTCCCCTCCAAATCCCGGCATTGTTGTCCCCAAAGCCTCCCTGGAAACAGGGTCGGCATCAGCAACACAATCCAACAACGCATAAGAGTCTTTTCCAAGTTAAGACCTTCCTTACACCAGCATTCTTGATTACGAAGCAAATATGTTTTAAGGGTCTTATTATTATTATTATTATTATTGTTTGAGGGACCATGTTTTACGAATTGGTAGCAGCAACTTCAACAAAACGACAAGTGTAGAAAAATACCGCGAGGAACTCTCACACATTTAGAACACAACGACAAAGAAGACAAAAAATTCACTTTTTAAGTCTTGAATTTCAGATTCAAAACAAATAGTCGACAAACTGGTCAAAAAGCTCACCATTAGTTTTAGCACCACCGTTAAATCAATTATTTGCACGAACCGACTAATTTATCTGTCACGCTCTGGAGTACGAGAGGTAACGTGGTGGTTTAATTAAGTTAATAAAATAAAGATTTAGTTAAAAATTGGGTTTAAGAATTTAATTTATAAATAAAAATGAGGTAATTTTAAAATCGTTCAAATAGAATAATTTAAGGAAATAAAATAAACCATATTATAATAATTAAGCAAATAAAAAGAACATTAAAACTTTTACCGGGTGTTTGGCAAAGTGGTGGGAACTGCGGTTTTCACCACAAACTCAGTTATAAACAGTATAAAGCTCTCACATGCTACAGTAACAATTAAAAAAATTGCTACAGTGTAAAGCTCTCACATGCTACAGTAAAAGTGGTTCTCACTACCTTCCAAACATCCCCTTAAATATGAGGTGGAACGAGTATGGGTCCCACTGACCTACATATTGTGCACACACATGTAGTACTGACAATAATACCATACAACTACAATCCAGAGATAAAAGAAAGTTAAAGATCTTACATGCCTCGATTTGTATCACAACCTACCCAAATCTTCTACTGGTCATAAGTCCGATCAGTGGACTCTTTTCCAATCCTAAGCTGATGTCCACCTAGGGTTAAGATTTTAAAACAAATAAAAATGTGAGTGAAAGGCTCAGTAGGACTATATTTAAAATAAACAGATAAATATTTTATCAAACTTTCTTAACAAATAAATAAATCAAATAAATATTTTCATTAAATAAAAATCCCATTGAAATCAATTTGTCAAGAATACCTTTTAAACTCTCTCGGGCAAACCAATTATTCACCACCGTAGTGGCCCAGCTGGGTTTCGGGACCTGCCCCGAAGGTCGTTCACTACACGACTCGATCTCTGTTATGGCATCACGACCTCAAATATATATATATATATATCTTTTTTATTAATAAAATCTCTTCTTTACCAGATATAATCATTTATATTCATTATGAGGTTTATTATGAAATCTACCTCAGTCTGCTGTTTCAGAAAACAGTTAATAAAAATCCTTTGTCAACAAATCATTTGAAAACATTTTCGTAAAAATCCCCTTTGAGGCCAAAACATTTAAAACTGGCTATCAAAGGAAGGGTAGAAGTCCTACCTCGATATCCGTGTCGGTGTCCCACACCGTAATCCCGGTCTGCTATACGTTAACTCCGCAGATCCACGCACAATTCCTAAACGCATAGTAACTTAGCCCATTAGTATCTAACCCGAGGTATCCTATGGTACTAAATCATCTCATGGTGTCCTAGTGTGCCTTTTAGGTTTATAAAATCATTTTATAAAGTTGAAATTTCAATCGAGGTTCAAAACAGTGAAAACGGGTGAAAAATCATAAAATTGCACCATGCCTGATCGCCTTGCCGGTCGTCCTGGTTCGGCCTGCCGGAAGAGCAGGTTCGGTCGGTCGAACATCTCCAGGTTTGGCCTGCCGGTCGGATGAATCCGGCCTGCCGATCCCTTGAATCCGGCCTGTCGAACATGAAGTTTGGCCTGCCGATCTCAGAAAATTTCAGAATTTTCCACGCACGGGTTCTCGGCATCCCGAATCCAAATTCTTAATTTCAACCTATTTTCTCAATTCTCAGGCATGAATAATCATCATAAACAATAGAAAATTATAATATGACACTTTTTAATGGATTAAAACAAGTTTTAAACAAGATTTTCACAAAAATCTGAAAATAGAGAAAATAAAGGAAAAATAAAAAATCTTGATTCCAATCCGTTTTTGATGAAATAAAGTTTGCATTCTAGCTAATCTAAGTCCATCTAACTTAGATTGAAGATTTTCTAGGCTTAGAAACTCTTAGATTTCAAAATACAAGAAAATTTAAAAAATAGAAAAACTTTTGAATTTTAAAAACTAACCTCGAATCGAAGCTTGAAAACGATGTTTTTGTTGTTGAATCTCGTTCCCGAGCCTTCAATCTTCTAACCCGAGGCTTGGAATCAAAATTTGATTCAAAAATTTGGAGAGAGAATGAGAGAGAGTGAGAGAATCCGAGAGAGGGGACGAGAGAGGAGAGAGAGAGAGCGGATGAGAGAAAATGAAAGTGAGAGAGAGAGAGATAAATAAATAGAAAAAGAGGAAGAAAATTGGTTGCATAAAACTGTGTGCAACTACACAGGGTTTCCAATTCAAATTATTTCATTGAAAATTAAATTAACAATTAAAAACAATTTAGAACAATTAAAAATCATTGAAAGAGTAAAATAATGCAAGGTTACTAAATTTTCACAAAACATTCAAATTAAATTTAAAATGCTCATTAGGGCACACTAATCCACCATTTAGCATTCTAATATCATTTAATTAACTTCGGGGTGTTACAACTCTCCACCCCTAAAAGAAGATTTCGCCCTTGAAATTTACAAATCGATTCAAAAATAAAATAAATGCGGATACAACTCCCGCATGCCCGATTCTAATTCCCAAGTGGCTTCATCAACCCCGTAATGCTGCCACACGACCTTAACTAACGAATTTCACGACGGCGCAAACTAATCACTTTACGATCAATGATCTGAATCGGCACTTCTTCATATGTCGTGCCTTCCTGAATCTGCACATCCTGAAACGAAACGATCTTATCCTGCTCTGGTGGACACTTCCGAAGCATCGATACGTGAAATACATTGTGAACATGCTGCGAAAGTTCTGGGGGAAGATTGAGTCGATACACAACCACACCCACACGTTGAGTAATCTCGAACGGTCCAATATATCTTGGCGCGAGTTTTCCTTTTACTCCGAATCGCGAAATACCTTTGCGAGGAGATACTTTTAAGAGTACGAAATCTCCAACCTCAAATTCCAAAGGTCATCGTCTTCTATCCGTATAGCTCTTCTGTCGACTCTGAGCTACTCTCAATTGGTCTCGAATCACGACAATCTTCTCGTTGCTATCACGAATCTCATCCGACCCAAGAATAACCCTATCTTCTGGATCAGCCCAACACACTGGCGATCGACACGGTCGCTCATACAATGCCTCGAACAGTGTCATACCAATACTCGATTAATAGCTATTGTTGTATGCGAATTCTACCAGATGCAAGTATTTCTTCAGTTCCCGCCGAAGTCTAATATACACGCACGTAACATGTCTTCAAGAATCTAAATAACCCGCTCCGATTGCCCATCGGTCTGAGGATGAAATGCCGTGCTGAAATTCAAATCTGTACCCATAACCTCTTGAAAACTCCTCCAATACCTGGCATTAAATCTGGTGTCCCTATCTGATGTGATGGACAAAGAAACTCCATGCAATTGTACTATGTTCTGCAGATATAATTCCCCGAGAATCCTCCTCGAACACGTTGATCTGAACAGAATGAAATGAGCTGACTTCGTTAACCTGTCGACCATGACCCAAATCGCATCGTGCCGCTGCTCCATCCTCGGTAATCCGGTAAGAAATTCCATCGTCACGTGCTCCCATTTCCACCCTGAAATAGGAAGTGGTTGAAGCTGACCTGCTGGCTTCTGATGCTCGGCTTTCACCTGAAGACAAATCGCACACTTGGCCACGTATTCTCGAACGTCTTTCTTCATGCCTCTCCACCAATATTGTCTCTTTAAATCACGATACATCTTCGTACTCCCTGGATGAATAGCGAACTGAGATCTATGAGCTTCATCCATTACGACTTTCTTCACTTCTGCGATAGCTGGAACCGCCAAACGCTTCATGAAGTACAACGATCCATCTGCACGTATCTTCCATTCTTCGAACTACTCCCCTTTTCGAATCCGCGTCCAGATTCCCTGAAGATGCTGGTCTTGCCACTGGTTCTGCTTCACCATCTGAACAAGAGCTAGGGTCATCTCCATGTGGTACACCGAAATACGATCGTAGTCCTCGCAACACTGTAGACTGAACTCACTTATCATCGCATCTCTTTTCCAATCCTCGAGAGCCAAACATGCCAATATCCCTAAAGATTTTCGACTGAGCGCATCCGCGACAACATTAGCTTTCCCGGGATGATACTGCAATGCAAAATCATAATCTTCCATATATTCCATCCATCTCTGCTGCCTCAAATTCAAATCCCTTTGAGTGAACAGATACTTCAAACTCTTGTGGTCAGAGAAAACCTGAAATGTTGCCCCGAACAGTTAACATCTCCAAATCTTCAGCACGTGAATCACTGCCGCGAGCTTTAAATCATGAGTAGGATAATTCTACTCGTGAGGTCGTAACTGTCTCGATCCATACGCTACCACGCGTTCCTATTGCATCAACACGCATCCAAGTCCACATCCTGAAGCATCTGTATAAACCTCCTACGGCTTGTCACTGCTAGGAATGATCAACACTGGGACTGAAGTCAATCGATTCTTTAATTCTTGAAAAGCAAACTCGCATTTTTCATTCCACTCGAACCTGACATTCCTCCTAATCAATCTTGTCAACGGCGCTGCTATCTTCGAAAAGTCCTTCACGAATTTTCTATAGTATCCTGCAAGTCTCAAAAAGCTACGGATTTCTGCCACATTCCTCGGTCGTTCCCAATCCACTATAGCTTCTATCTTTGACGAATCCACTGAGATATCTTGCTCAGAAATAACATGACCTAGAAATTTGACCTCCGTCAACCAAAACTCGCACTTTTCCTTCTTGGCATACAACTGATGTTCTCGCAGAGTCTGAAGCACGATCCTGAGATGCTGCTCATGCTCCTCCCAAGTCTTAGAATAAATCAAGATGTCGTCAATGAACACGATCACAAACTGATCCAAATAAGGCCTGAATATCATGTTCATCAAGTCCATGAAAGCTGCCGGAGCATTTGTTAATCCAAACGACATCACAAGAAACTCGAAATGTCCATACCGGGTCCTGAATGCTGTCTTGGGAATATCCTCTTCCTTAATCCTGAGCTGATGATATCCTAACCTCAAATCTATCTTTGAGAAGTAGCGCGAACCTCCCAACTGATCAAACAACTCATCGATCCTGGGCAATGGATACTTATTCTTCACTGTGACTCGATTCAGATGTCAATAATCTACACACAACCTGAGAGTTCCATCATGCTTCTTAGCGAACAAAACCGGTGCTCCCTACGATGATGTACTGTTTCGAATATATCCCTTGTCAGCAAGCTCCTGAAGTTGCTTTATGAGTTCCTTCATCTCTACCGGCGCCATCCGGTAAGGTGCTATAGAAATAGGTGTTATTCTAGGAAATAATTCGATACCAAATTCAATCTCCCGATGCGGCGGTAACCCAGGTAGTTCGTCGGGGAAGACATCCTCAAATTCGTCTACCACTGGAATTACTGCATGTCTTCTCGAAACACTGGGCTTTCCTTCCAAATCCATGAAGATAGCATAACAAACTACGTTCTTCCGCCCTCCGAGACATGCCCTAACACGATGCTCACTCATTAGTCGATCACCACCACCCTGGTAAGTGATTACCGTCCCTTTATCTGACACTAGGGTCACTTTTCTAAGTTGGCAGTCCACTACTGCACTGTATCTGGATAACCAATCCATTCCTAAGATTACATCATAGGTTCTCATGGGGATTACAATCAAATCACTTTTCAAAATCTCATCCCTGACCTTTATTACAAGCCTTACAAATACTATTCATACACACCCGCCCCAAGGGTGAAGCTATAACTAAGGGTTCATCAAACTCTTCTATTTCTAATCCCAAGGCATGTACAAAAGAGTTCGAAATGAGAGAATGAGTGGCAACAGTATCAAATAACACGTGTGCTAAGAACTAAGAAACCATAATCGTACCATCAACAACTGCGTTATTAGTCTGGGCATCTGAACTCCATGATATCATCGTATGAATCTGCACTGAAGCTTTTCCTTTACCTCTGCCCACATTACTAGTTCCTAGATTAACTAGCCGATAATGCTGCGATGATGGCGACTACACACTAGCTGTACTCGACGCTTGATACTGAGGAATGTTACGCTGAAAACTCTGTTGCTGATGTCCTTGCGCTGGATGTGACAGTTGCTGAGGAAAAAACTGATGGAATGGAAGCTGAGGATACTGTTGCGGTTGAGGTAGAGTCTGAAGCTGAGGCTGACGACTAGCTCCTTCTCCGGTCTGAATTCCTAAGCGAGCACTCCTGATCGGGCAATTCCTCTTGATGTGTCCTGGCTGCTGGCAATAATGACAGTGAAAGCTGTAGGGGTTGCTGCGCCCGCTGCTGGATGAACTGCTGCTGCTGCTGTTTACGCCACCCTGTTTGCTATTTCCCGGAGTCGGTCGACTGCTGACGCTCATCCTGCCGCTTCTCTGTGGTCCTCCTGATGCCTTGGCTCGATTCTCACAATACTGTGCATAATCATTCTCTACTAATATCGTTGATGACACAAGCTCTCCAAAGTTCCGGAGTCGTAGGGCAACTATCTGTCGTCGAATAGGAGCTTTAAGTCCTTCATGAAATTTGATACACCTTTCACGCTCCGATGCCACTACTGAGCGAGCAAACCTCGCCAATTCATTGAACTTCGCCTCATATTCCCGAACTGACATGTCGCCCTGCTGCAACCTATAGAATTCTGCCGCCTTTTGGTCCCTGTATCCCTGCGAAAAATACCTGTCATAAAACAGCTCCTCGAACCTGTCCCAATTAATATCACCATTGTTTTCTAGACGCTTTGCTTGCTTCCACCAGGTATTAGCACCACCTTCAAACTTATATGCTGCAAATTCCACGCGATACTCCGCTGGCACACCAAGCATATCCAAGTGCTTCACAATCGAATCTAGCCAATATTCTGCCACCTGTGGGTCCCTAGTTCCATCAAAGGTCGATACTGACGCACGCCAAAATTCCTTAAAGTATTTATGCCGACAACTAGCCTCGAAATCATCAGGTCTTGCCCTTGCTGCCATTTGCCAAAATGCAGCAAACATAGCCCTCATCATGCCCTCATCATTTTCGAACTCGGCATCCGCGATCGAACGACGTCTAGGTGCCATTCTTTCACTTCTGAAAATAAAATTTAGACTGTTAGTGGTATTCCATTGGCGTACCTATGTGTGCACAATTCCCAAGGTTCATAACCTTGAGCTCTGATACCATTTTGTCACGCCTCGGAGTACGGGAGGTGACGTGGTGGTTTAATTAAGTTAATAAAATAAAAATTTAGTTAAAAATTAGGTTTAAGAATTTAATTTATAAATAAAAATGAGATAATTTTAAAATCGTTCAAATAGAATAATTCAAGGAAATAAAATAAACCATATTATAATAATTAAGCAAATAAAAAGAACATTAAAACATTTAAACATGAGGTGGAACGAGTATGGGTCCCATTGGCCCACATATTATGCACACACATGTAGTATTGACAATAATACCATACAACTACAGTCCAGAGATAAAAGAAAGTTAAAGATCTTACATGCCTCGATTTGTATCACAACCTACCCAAATCTCCTACTGGTCGTAAGTCCGATCAATGGACTATTCTCCAATCCTAAGCTGATGTCCACCTAGGGTTAAGATTTTAAAACAAATAAAAATGTAAGCGAAAAGCTCAGTAGGACTATATTTAAAATAAATAGATAAATATTTTATCAAAACTTTCTTAACAAATAAATAAATCAAATAAATATTTTCATTAAATAAAAATCCCATTGAAATCAGTTTGTCAAGAATACCTTTTAAACTCTCTCGGGCAAACCAATTATTCACTACCGTAGTGGCCTAGCTGGGTTTCAGGACCTGCCCCCAAGGTCGTTCACTACACGACCCGATCTCTGTTATGGCATCACACCCTCAAATATATATATATATATATATCTTTTTTATTAATAAAATCTCTTCTTTACTAGATATAATCATTTATATTCATTATGAGGTTTATTATGAAATCTACCTCAGTCTGCTGTTTCAGAAAACAGTTAATGAAAATCCTTTGTCAACAAATCATTTAAAAACATTTTCGTAAAAATCCCCTTTGAGGCCAAAACATTTAAAACTGGCTATCAAAGAAGAGGTAGAAGTTCTACCTCGATATCCGTGTCGATGTCCCACACCGTAATCCCGGTCTGCTATACGTTAGCTCCGCGGATCCACGCACAATTCCTAAACGCATAGTAACTTAGCCCATTAGTATCTAACCCGATGTGTCCTATGGTACTAAATCATCTCCTGGTGTCCTAGTGTGCCTTTTAGGTTTATAAAATCATTTTATAAAGTTGAAATTTCAATCGTTGTTCAAAACAGTGAAAACGGGTGAAAAATCACAAAATTACACGATGCCCGATCGGCCTGTCGGTCGTCCTGGTTCGACCTGCCGGACTGTACAGTTCGGCCTGTCGGAAGAGCAGGTTCGGTCGACCGAACATCTCCAGGTTCGACCTGCCGGTCGGATGAATCCGGCTTACTGATCCCTTGAATCCGGCTTGTCGAACATGAAGTTCGGCCTGCCGATCTGGAAAAATTCTAGAATTTTTCACGCACGAGTTCTCGGCATCCCGAATCCAAATTCTCAATTTCAACCTGCTTTCTCAATTCTCAGGCATGGATAATCATCATAAATAATAGAAAATCATAATAAGACACTTTTTAATGGATTAAAACAAGTTTTAAACAAGATTTTCACAAAAATCCGAAAAAAGAAAAAATAGAGAAAAAATGAAAAATCTTGATTCCAATTCGTTTTTGATGAAATAAAGTTTGCGTTCTAGCTAATCTAAGTCCATCTAACTTAGATTAAAGCTTTTCTAGGCTTAAAAACTCTTAGATTTCAAAATACAAGAAAATTTGAAAAATAGAAAAACTTTTGAATTTTAAAAACTAACCTTGAATCGAAGCTTGAAAACGATGTTTTGTTGCTGAATCTTGTTCCTGAGCCTTCAATCTTCTAACCCGAGGCTTGGAATCAAAATTTGATTCAAAAATTTAGAGAGAGAATGAGAGAGAGTGAGAGAATCCGAGAGAGGGGAAGAGAGGAGTGAAAGAGAGCACGGATGAGTGAAAGAAATGAGGAGAGAGAGAAATAGTTCAATAAATAGAAAAAGAAGGAGAAAATTGGTTATATAAAACTGTGTACAACTACACAAGTTTTCAATTCAAATTATTTCATTGAAAATTAAATTAACAATTAAAAATAATTTAGAACAATAAAAAATCATTGAAAGAGTAAAATAATGCAAGGTTACTAAATTTTCACAAAACATTCAAATTGAATTTAAAATACTCATTAAGACACACTAATCCACCATTTAACATTCTAATACTATTTAATTAATTTCAGGGTGTTACATTATCCTTCATTTTTTTTTTTTTTTTTGCCCTCTTAAAAAAAATCCCCTTTAGTTTGCGGGAATTGTTAACAGACAAATTAATATTCTGCTCTTGAATTTAAAGTTTAAAATCTAAAACAAATACTTTATTAAAAGACCAGTCAAAGGACAATTCCAACAAACAAGCAGTTCTAGGACGATAAATAGATGTCGTACGTAGCTCCGGTTTTTCGGCCATCAATTCATTATTGCAACGTCACCTAGAACTTGAATATTCAAGTACGATGTATTGCTGGAGCCAAAAAAAGTACGATGGATTAAACTTGAATCCTCAAGCTACGAAGTCAAATCAAAAGAAAGTAAAGAAATTCGAAAACCCACCTTTCATTAAAAATCCAAAGTAAAACATTCCCAGACCATAGAAATATTATCCTAAGCAAAAAAAAATAAATAGCACAACATATAGATGCTATAATGTGCAACGGAAGTCGACGAACATCTCCGGAATACCAGAGTGCACGAAGGTTTGTGTCCAAGAGTTTCAACAATATGACGTACGCGCCATTAAAAGTTCGTTCAAGAAGGTTTGGGGTACTAGTTTAGCAGGCAGAGATGGGCCAAAGAAACTGGTGAAACTTAATTCTTTGGGCCAATGTCCTTCAGAGCACAAATCTGCTCTTCCCCCATGGCTGACATAACCGAGACAACAAGGTCTTTCCCTTCACCAAAACCATCTTTAATCTGCACAAATGAAAACGCAACATGTATATTTACAAAAAGAGAAAAGGAGTAGAAATCATCCAAAGATTGCCACTTCAAAACAGAGAAGCGGGGGACATCAACTTCGTAGCATTTATCACACCTGGGTGAGGAGAGATTCATCAGTAGGGAGCCTGAGATCATCCTTGGTGTTACCATTTTCAGTCAAAAGACTCACCTGCATAAAAGTAGGAATTGATCAATGAAAAGAATGGTCAAAGGGCCTAAAATTCAGACCAAAAACGTTAGATTTTGAAGACAAAGCCTTAACGTAAAATATGAAGGTAAAAGCTGCTTCACAATTGCTACCCAACACGTAATAACTCGTAAAAATTGGTCAGTTTCTCCACAATCCCACACTAAAATAATACAAGCTCAACTCTGTAGCTGCTAAAATATACTAGCTCAAGTAGAAGAGACTGCAAGGAAACTAACAAAGCACATGTAACCAGGTCGACCGGTGAGGCTGGTAATAAATTCCATACTTTCAGGTTCCAAGGAAAGCATAACGGGAATAAAAAGCTGAAGTCAATAATGTTTGCAGAATGTCAAACCATATAGTTTTATAAGCATTGATTCCTAATCTAAAAGCAAACAATCACTCACGAATCCATCTTCAGATATGTCAATCAGCTGATAATCAGTACGGTTAACATGTGGAACCTACGAAAACCAAAAACAAAGACAAAGACAGATTAATTGTCAGCACTTTTAAGATAACAAACAACAACTGAATTTAAAAAAAAAAAAAAAGTTATAGACTGCTAAATTTATGAAATGGTCCTCACATCACAGTTGTGGGAAGAGGGAACAATATCTTCAAGTTTCTTAGCAGTGAAAATGTCAATCCCAACAAAGTGACACTTAGCATGTCCATGCTTGCCTGTTTTGGAGGTGGAGACCTCAACAACCTGTTTCAACAATTCACAACAAAATGCCATCAGAATGAGAATCAAATTCCCACAGAGCAATACGGCGAGAAAACAAAATCAAAAGACTTATTAACTCTTCAAGAAAAAAAAAAAAAAGAAAGGCATGTCTAGAAACATGCATCGGTCTAATAATTAGCTCCGACTGCACGCCATTATCACAACTCATACGTTATAATTCAGTTCTTCAATTGTGTTTAATTTCATAAACATTTCCAATTTGTTTTCATTCAACTAGTATTTTGCTTTTCCTTCGGTTAACTCTTTGAAAATCCTATCCCTGCATACACACACCAATTACTATAGAGTCTCAAATACAACATTTTATGCAGTCAAGAATTTTCGACACAAACGATTACATCTCCCTATATTACATCACTTTTGAAGATAAAAGAAGCAGAAAAAGATATTCTATTATACCTCTGTGAAGATTAAACAACTAATCAATCCCTTTTACAGTCACTTTGTGCACTTGTTCTAAGGTCTCAAATATACCAATTGAATCCGACAAAATAAAATCCAAAATTGTAAGAATCCAGATGAGAAATGGAAAAATGAAAGATAAAAATAAAAGCCTATCAAATCAGATTAAACTGAATCAATCGTTCCATTTTCCAATCCATTTCAAAAACAAACAGTAGAAAGAGAGAGAGCTTCGAGATCTAAACCAAACACCAACAAAATCAAAAACAGAATTGCCATAGAGATGGAAGAGAAAGAGAAAGAGGAAAGAGAGAAAGAAGACCTTGCAGGGACGGCCTTTGATGACGATGTAACCGTTCTTGCGGATGGTACCGGCTTGCTGGGGATAGGTCTTGGAGGCTCCGGCGTCGGCCTTGGATTCGAAGTGGTGCTCTTCGTCCGACATTTTCTCTCTCTATCCCTAGTTTTCCACCCCTTCTTCTCTCTCCTTTCTCTCTATCTACGGATTTCGGCTTTTGCTGTGGATTTGGAAGGAGAGCAGAAGAACGACAGCGATGGGATTTTAGGGCTCTATATATATCCGCCCTTGCCCCTATTACTAGGGTTTTTATCATCTGCATATTTATTCCTCTTATCACGCTCCGGCTCTTTCTTGACTAATGTTGGCCCTACGATTCTCATCCCTGCTCCCACCCACTACTTTCCACGGCATAGATCTTCTCTTCTTCATTTTGGTCCTTATATTTTTCTTGGCTGAAATTAGCATACATAACAATTTTATTGGAGCGAGATTGAAATACGGAATTTTTTGAAAAGTTTAATAGACTATTTGAAATAGTGATAAAAATCGTTAGTTAAAACTACTTTTATTGTAATATGTGAAAGTTTTATACTATAGTGATTTTTTATTGTTTCTGTAGCATGTAAAAATTTTACACTGTTTATAACTAAAAAAATAGTGGAAACTACGGTTCCTACCACCCTTTAAAACACCCGGTTAGAACTGCAACTATAGTTTTAACCGTTGGATTAACGTTTTAATGGTTTAATTTATGATACAAAATGTTAAAGTTTTGTCACGACAACTATTAAAAAATTAATACAATGGCTTTTAATTAGGCAGAATTATTAATGATATTAATTTGTTGTTACTCGTGAAATATTTCAATTCAAGGTTTGATAACCTAGGTAGTTAAAGGCTGCCCTGCTTTCTGTTGTATAAATCTTTTTAGGTAAATCCTTTCCTTTTTAAGAGGATATAATTACGATATTGACCTTCCTTGCTCAACTTTTCCTCTCCCGGAGGTGATCTGAAGAAACAGAAAATATTATGTCCTGTGGCTCGCCCGAATTGTTCTGATGGCTAGTAGCGTTTAGAAACGGTTTGGCATAAATTAGAGCCTGATAATTGTTAGGATCTATATAATTGTGAAAAGAAAATTTTCCATTCTCGTTATCCAAGTGGGTGTTTCGAAGAGTGGTGGAAACCATTTTTACTGTAGCATGTGAGAGTTTTATACTGTAGTAATTTTTTTTTATTGTTATGTAACATGTGAGAACTTTTTACTGTTCATAACTGAGTTTGTGGTGGGAACCACCACTGGCAAACAGCCCCCAAGTCGCAGTTGAACAGTTTGAATTTCAACTACAAAATAATACAATGACTTAATTAGGTAAAATTATTAATGATATTAATTTATTGTTGCTCGTGAAATATTTCAATTTTTTTACTATATTTTAACAATATTGGTAAAATTATGTTATAAGCTTAAATTTTTCAAAATTTTCTCCTCTTCTACTAGACATAATTTTAATTCGATTTTGAGAACTAATAAAACCATAAATTGATTTTGAAAACACATAACTTGTTGTTGAAACTTATATTTATTTACATACTCATAATATTATATTTGGAATTCAATTTTGAGAACCGACCAAATTATAAAACGTCTTAAATGAGAAACATGATGTTTTTTGTCTAAAGAGTAGAATGCTGTGAGGATTAATATGGTGGCCTGTCTGCTTAAATACACAAATATGATGTAATCCCAAGTTTATAAGAATTTGTGATGGTTTAAGATAATGTTCAAATTTTCAAACATTCACACACATGGTTTTCCAAAAATCAATAATTGATAACATTCACACACATGGTTTAGCCCTACTCGAAAATGGTGGTATACCCCCTCTTCTTGTATCAAAAAAATTTTGAGTGACCTTTTGCATTTTTATTGCTTGAATTTGATTTTATAATTCACAAGTTGAAAAAATAAAATGAAAGAGTATAAGGCGCATGTATTTATATTTTATTTGGCAGCAAAAACAAAGGAACTATAATGCTGCATTAAGTATATTTGTTATTCTTTTAGCAAAAAAGTATATTTGTTATTATTTAGAGCAAAAAAAAGGAGGTTATTATTTGGTGGCAAAATTTTTTAATGAATTCCATTAATATACAGTATCGAAAGAAAGAAACTGAGGTTGGAGGGTATGCGATTTTTTTTTTTTTTTGGGTTAATAATTAAAATTTGCACGTTTCCAAAAGTCAAAAAACTATTTCTATTAATCGAATCTTCCTTACATTATGCTATCGTGCTAGAAAATGCGTAGAGCGAGAGATGACCCAAGACCGATAATAAATAATCACTTACAGGGAAATAAAATAAATAAATAAAGTCCTTTTCAAAATAAATAAATAGATAAATAAATAAATAAAGGTGGGCAGATATATAACCTAACAAAATCTAAAGATGATTAACGTATGGAGTTCAAGTCTCCACTTCAAATTTAAAGATAAAAATATTTAATTTGTTAAAGAAAAATTATATCTAAACTTAGTTTTGAATCTATATAGTAGTAAATATATACAATTGTTTTTTAATCTCAATAGAGATTTGCAATGTTAAAAAAGCAAGTTCATAAACTAAAAAACTGGTAAATATTGATAAAACATTTGTCAAATTTAATTATGGTTAAGCGTGCATAAGTTCCAAATTTACTAAATTGGTTGAATTGGTAAATTCTAGAATCTTTTAAGAAAAATACTAGGAGCATTAATTTTAATCTCAACTTAAATATCAATTTTTGAGTTGTCATATTTTTATTGGTAGATGGTTAAAAGATTGTTGCATCAATATGTAGCATTTACCAATAAATTAATAACATGTAAGAGTTAATTATGGTCCATTTAGTTAATAAATTCGAATTATGTTTATTTGAATTGTCTTAATTTAAGTTGTGTAATTTAAATTAGTGATTTGAATTGCTATACGAATTAAGGTTTGGATGTACATTTAAATTATTAATATGAATAGAGAATAAAATTGAAATTTTTTGGATAGATAGTGAAAAAAGATTTTAATTTATTAACAAATCTGATAAAATCTTGATGTTTATGATTCTAAAAAATATATAATATAGATCTTAATGTATGCCTCTCATCATTGAAAACACAATGAAAAAAATCATCTCAATCGGATATTAAATGAAAAAGTTATGATTTTTTTTTTCAAAAATAAAAAAGAGAATTTTAACTTTTACTGTAACAAACATGTTCGAGTCTAAAAAGTTTAAAAGAGACTGAAACTTTAAAAACTTGGACTTAAAAGATTCATTTGATTTAAATTTTACGAAAAATAAACACATATTTAAAGAATTTTAAAAATTTGAATGCAAAAAGAGTTAATTGAATATGACAAACAAACAGGCCTAAGAGTTGATGTCCCTAATAGATTTAAATTTATCAAAATTTAATCCTAAAATAAATTTATTGTTTTCCTCATTCTCCCCCTCTCTTGATAGAATCACGGGTATCACAGTTTATCAAGGCCCCAGTTACTGGAGTTGTGAACTACGACTTGGCCCATTAGACGTCCGCTTTATCTAGCCCACTGATCCTTTGAGGAAGTTCTGACATAAGTATAATAAAGTCCGGACACCTGACCCATACCCCTTGCACCCTACAGGAAAAATGCTACAGAGAGTGACATTGACAGGAAAAGCATCAATTCTACTGGCATGATCACATTGTGAAAATTTGTGGGATTAATTTGAAAAAAGGACCGAAAAAAAATCTCAATTAAGAAAATAATCTCTTTTTTCTTTAATAAAATAAGAGATTTTTTTTTAACACTAAAGTTGTCTCAATTTTTGTCACAAAATAGACTGTGTCAAAGAAAAAAATTCAAATATGATTAAAAAAAAAACTGAAATTATTTTGGTGCCTAAAAAACTAGTTTTGTGATGCAAAAAAAAAAAAAAAAGCCATTCATCAATTTTTTTTTGGCCAAAAAGCTATTTTTAAAAATTCCCCTTGTGGGTAGATTTATACCCCATTTGTTTTCATTCTTAAAATTTTTAAAAATATTTTTATACGTTTTTTGAGATAAAAATTTTAAAAATACTTTCAGTACAATTTTTAAAAAATTCTCATTTTTTAAAATAAAAACATTTTCATCTTTTTTTTAAAACAATACTAAACATGCCCTTAAAACCCTATATGCATTTTGGGCCTGCAAATATGCAAGATTCCAATCCTCTAAAGAGAGAAATTGATCAAAACAATTTTGTTTACCAAAAGCCTAGCGTTAAGGGATCAAAACATTTCAGCTGATAAAACAAAAAGTGATCTTTTAAAGACTGCACACGCATATATCTAAAGCCAGAGTTAACAATTGCTGTCAATTCAAGAAAAACTACCAAGGAAAGAGTCCTATTTCCCATTTGCAAACTATACCCCGCACTGGTCAATTCGTCAACAAATAACTTAAGAGATAAAGAACCCATCATCAAACGCTAATTACAGTTGATAATATGCAAACCAGCTTGGACAAACGCCTCTCTCTCAAAACGCTGCCCTAAATGGTACATGCTGATGCTCACCTCAACGAGCCAAAAGTTATTGGATCATGCTGGGAAACAATCCGCGGCCGCTGTGGAACGTGCTGCAACAAAAGCTTTGCAGTGTCTTTCCACCAAGAAACCTCCAATTCTTTCTCACGAAGTTTGAGCTTGGTACATTCTAAAGCCTCCTCAAGCTCTTGTATCTTTTCTCGTTGTCTTGCTTCCAGAAGTTCATGCAACTTCCTCTCCAATTCAACAGGAGAAACTTCGCTGTGCACTTCAATACACGCCGCTTCTTGTAGGTCAATTACCTCTCCAGAAGTAGAACCCGTGCTGTGGCTTATTGAAGAAGCAGTGTCCATAATGCCCTGCAACTTGAACAATTAGATAAGCAGAAGATCCAACTAAGAACTTGGAATAAAAGGTAATAAAACATAAAGACAGTTGAACCTATAACAAAAACTGCGCTGAAAGTATCCAAAATTGTCAATTCAAAAGCAGAATTCAAAACTGTCTGTGTTCTAAAAGCCAGGAAACTAATATTTACTGAGAGCATTGTATTTTCAACGGTGATAATGGCACTAGAAAACAGTAGTTAGGTTCTTCAAAAAAACTTTGGCATCCACAAATAGATGTTCAGGGAACCTAAACCTCAAGTAAATTACTTTGACATCAGTCAGCACAACAACAAATAACATGTCAAAATTAAATGATGACTCCTTTCGGAATAGCCCATATGCAGAAAAACATTACAACATGCAATGCACTTTTCTTTACCTTCAATCTCTGCTGCCGTGGGAGTACTACATGATGTTCTGTATCCAAATGGAGCTCCAAAAGTTCCAACTCAGCCTCAAGTTCTGCCTCAAGCTCATTCATTCCTGTTAAATGCTGTTCCGGTTCATGCACAACACGCCGAGAAGAATTATCACATTCCAAGATGGTTTCGGACTCTGGTACAACATATGATGTGGCCCATGCAGAGTTCATTTGGAGTGAAATTTGGCAACTAGAATTGGAACTCTCTCCGATTTGGTTGATGGAATAAGCAACGCTGTCATTGATTTCAATTGGCTTAAAAGGTGTAATCTTGTTTTGCAATTCCTCTCTAAAGTTGTGAAGAAGCATCTCCATTTGCTTCCTCACCTCCACCATCTTAGTTATTTCAGTTCTATAGGCACCAATTAGATACAAGAAACCACAAGCAACTCCCAAATTTAAAGAAGAGTCTGTTCTACATCGTCCTGGACATTTTCAAAACATCAACAATCAAATCAAAACAATCCCAAACACATCTTGTTTTAATTCGAGTTATGAAATTTAATCACTGCAACAGAAGGAAAGGGAAACAAAATCACTGGAACGACCTTGCTTGGCACAACTTTCATTTTTGGTACTTTGATTTGCGAGAAAAAGTTGTGGAGATTATCCAGCAACATCTTCCCAAAATCTTCACTTTTCACTTCGTTTACGCTTATGAATATTAAAAACGAGAACATTAACAAACACACCAAAAAAACCCTAATTTAACCATGACAGGAGAACAGAGGTCAAGGATTTCACCTGAATCCTCACTTTCAGAAACAGAAATCGGCGAATCGCGACTGTTTGGTACGTTCATCAAACGAGAAGTGTGCTTCGAGACCTCGCCGATTTCATCCCTCTTCTCTCTCCCAAGGGCGGAGATTGTCCTCTCCCTGGCCGGCCTAAGCGCCGCCAAGCACCGAGCAATGATCCGCCGTGGCGAGGAGCAGTGGACGCTCGTCAACCTGTCCCTGCGGCGGCCCTCTCCGACGCCGCTCATGTCGACTTCTCCTAAAGCTTCGCAACTGGCGTAGTCGTCCTCGTCTAGATTTTCACCGGCGAGAATGTCGGCTATCCGAAGACGGCGGTTCTCGGGTGAAGACGAAGGTGAGTGACTGGGGGTTTTGAAGAGAAGGTTATGGTGATTGTCCTCGTTATTCATGTGATTTTCAGAGACTGGGAAATTAAACGCGATGAAGAAAATTGAGAGCCTTTGAAGAAGACAGAGAAACAGAAGGAAGGAAGTCCAAGAGAAGGTGGTGGTTTTAATTGCAGGGAGATATATGGAGGGAAAGTTTGAAAGAAGTTGTGGAATCTGTTGCGCTTTCCGATAATGAATTATGAATTCTCTCTTTTTCTCCCTTTCATTTTCTCTCGCTCTCCGCTGTACAATTGATGGCTTGTATTTATGATCGCCATACCATTTCACAATTTTTCTTTTTTTTTTTTAATGTCACCCTTCTTTTTCGGGTTTCATAAAAAAAATCCCTTCTATTTAACGCCTTGGTTAGAACTTCCCTATTCAAACTGTTCATAACGTAAAATCTCAAACTTTTTATCCAAACCGTCCATTATGTAAAATTTTGAGCAGTTTTGTACGAAGAAAAAGAACAGCTATATTGTAATATATGACTTTTAGCAGCTAAATTATTTTAAACAAAAAATAAAATAAAATATTAATTTAAATTCTTTTTTTAAATACTATATTTATTTTTTTTAATGTGTGGGAGAGAATGCTAAATACGGCTATTGAGGTCGTTTAGTGTTGTTTTTAAAATAAATAGAAATATTTTTGTTTTAAAAAATTAAAATTTTTTAAAAATTATACTGAGAGTATTTTTAAAATTTTGACATTTTTAAAAATTTTGAGAACAAAAACAAACACGCCTTATTTTTTAAAAATTATACTGAGAGTATTTTTAAAATTTTGACATTTTTAAAAATTTTGAGAACAAAAACAAACACGCCTTATTTTTTAAAAATTATACTGAGAGTATTTTTAAAATTTTGACATTTTTAAAAATTTTGAGAACAAAAACAAACACGCCTTATTTTTTAAAAATTATACTGAGAGTATTTTTAAAATTTTGACATTTTTAAAAATTTTGAGAACAAAAACAAACACGCCTTATATTAGCTTCAGTTGTTCGGAAATTAAAAGAAAAAAAGAATATTTGAGATAGGAGTAATATGTGGTGGGGTGGGAGTTGTTGGCAATTAGTGACCATTATAAATAATTTCCATAGTGTAGCCAAAGTGGGTTTTTGTCGGTGGATGGTTTTCTGGATTATGCTGTATTGTAGTGTATTCTTTGTCTTGGTTGAATGAAAGTGACTTGCGAAAAGGATTTAATTAATGATACGGAGACGTTTTAAGAACTGTGAATAAGACTTTATTTTTAAAAAAATATATATTGTGAATAGGCTTGTCAACAACATATATACGTACAATTATATATACACCATATGTTTGAGTGTATGGACAAAACATGCATCGCACACTTGTATAAACAAAAGAGAGAGAAGGTCACTTTCCAATGTTACAAAACAGGTTTAAATTTATTGTGTATCCCAATCATTGGTTGTCGTTTGGTATGATATTATAATTTTTGAATTGAAGAAGAACAAATAATATAATCAAATAATTCCCTCAAAAAATAATATAATCAAATAATAGAAGTTCAAAATTGCATACCCTGTCTTTAGATAAGATTTTCTATTTTATTTCTTCGCAACATTGAATGTGGAATTTTAAAAATATATATATGTACACTACTGGTACGTTAAATTGTTTGCTTTTAACCTACTAAACTCTAAATCTTAGATTACATTGTAGTTTTTAAGAAAGTGAAATGCATTCCAACCTAAAAAACACAAAACAATACTAGTTCATATAGTTTTGAAACCATAAAAAATAATGACCATGCTAACAATCG